>JAOCPS010473540.1:0-11746 GCA_025505425.1 Graphium colonna
AAGACCTAAAGACACCATAAGTAGTTACTGCGTAGACAAAGACAAAGACAAAAATTAACATTCAAGCCGAAGGTATGTGTTGTGATTATTTCTTAAGAAATAATCACAACACTGCAACTATTTCTTAAGAAATAATCAGAACACTGCAAGACCTAAAGACACCATAAGTAGTTACTGCGTAGACAAAGACAAAGACAAAAATTAACATTCAAGCCGAAGGTATGCAGGATTAACAGTTTAAATAGTATTACAAGTATTGTACGTTTATGATCAAAAGCATAATGGGGAAAAAACTCGCCAAGTTGTCTACGAAAATAGATCGACTTTTCATGTACATTTTCTAAAAGCTTAAGCACAAAGGATGCTATTTTACTGATAAAATCTTACGTTGAACACAATAGCTCGCGTATCTGTAAGCTTACATCGCTTATGAGTTTATGACGTCTGAATTGACCTTTAGTCTTAGACATATATTAGGTTACTTGTTTATGTAGATACTTTTAGAAGCAACTGAATAGTTCAAGTACCTACTATTTTATGGTTACACTGAGTACAGTATAGTATTATGAGTACAGCAGCCTGATGTTATTCAAGGACATGCAGGAAGAGGGGATTAACGAAGGGACTGACTATCTCTTGAGTCTATGTTTTCGAAATTGTATAAAAGAGACACAAATAGGTATTTTTACTTGTGTTGTGGGCCTGACTTGTACATAGTAGCATATCATGCATAACGTTACTCTTACAATCGCGCTATCTCAGAACTGGTGACTCTTCGTGAAAAAAATCGTAAGGACTATTTTTGTGCAGAATTTTTAGATCTACGCTTTAGTCTGAAGTCATGTTTTGATAAAACTTACCGTTTTACACAAAAATTTAAGTTACTGCAAATTTTGACCTTTGACCCCGAACAACTTTTTTAGCACTCATGAGAGACTTTTAACGCTTTCTTTCGAATGGTGAACTTGCTCTCCACGAAAGTTTGGCTCTATCGGCATTTTTGTTATTTATACTATAGAGACGTATTGTACTATTGGTGCCTTAACTGTTAGCTGCGGATTTCGAACTATCATTAACTCTCTAGTACACAAAAATATTTATATGATAAACAAACAATGATTTTCGATCTGAAACTTTGTCCGCGAACTACTTACTATATAGGTTTCTAGAGAATAAATCACTAATTCAAATTCCATTTTATGTATGAAGGCCTCTGAACAAAATATTTGAAATAAGCAAACTATTTCTTTGTCTTACATGGAAGTACTTACGGCCAAAGTGCCCAGCCTTTTCAGGGATCAGGCAACTGTACAAATTATAGCGCACAAGTGTACAGGTCCACTCTCTGTTCGTTTACTGTAGCGCAATGGGACGAACATCCTACACAACCAAAGAGAGATCAGACGCAAGGTTTTTACACACCCATCCGACACATGGATCATCTTTCTTTTCAGGCTATCAGGTGATCAGCCCGCATTGCCCTAATCCAACCAAGAAACGACACAAAGTCATTTCCCCTTCGCGGGATTCATACCCATAACCTTGACCTATTGTATAGTACAAATATTTGTTTTGGGCGAGAATCGGACCTGCAACAGGAATTGTAAGGACATCTTCGCTGACTTCAAGGCATTGGGTTCTTAGGCAGAGGAGTAGTAGGTGATTTATATAGAAGATGGAACGTAAATAACAGATTCTAAAGAAATCCGACAAGGTCACACATAAGGCCTTGGTATATCAATTTTAAATTAATATGAAACAAAGATAACGCACGGGTAAGCAATAATTCCAGTGGCTAAGCTAATATGTAAATTTGTCGATCCTATCTCGCCACGCCCGTCGCGTCACTTAATCGCAATCCAATATTTGAGGAGCCCGCATGCTCGTGCATCGTCGATCCGTTTATACAATTATCGAAGCGGGCATGAATCAGTCGCAGTATGGGAACTGCTATCGGTAAATTATAAGAAAAACCGGTCAAGTGCGATTCTGACTCGCGCACCAAGGGTTCTGTAGTTAGAGACTCTATTTTTTAAAAATTAATAATTTGCAGCTTTGAGATTTTTCCCTTCACTTGTGCCATAAAAATTTGTTCCTTGCCAAATTTTATGATTTTCAGTCAACGGAAATTACGGTGTAGGTTTTGATTCCAATTGCGAATTAATGGGAAATGCGACATAAATTATCATATATTATGATGACTGAATTAGAGGATTGATTTGTTCACGGCTCTAAAGGACCAAAGACCTCAGCATTTGGTTATTAATTTCAACTTTATACTTCTTCGTGTTCCCGAGTAAAGTGTCTTGACGAACAGACAAAAGGACAAAGTAATCTTATAAGAGTTCCTTCCTTATTTTAGAGTTACGAAACCCTTACAACGTGTAGCTACTAGGCCAAATTGTGTTTGATTTACTTTAAGGTCGTGGTAGCTTGTTACATACAAACATTAATTTCAATATAGACCAATCTAATTTCAAGTCCGCTGCTGACAACAATGTATAAACTGACGACACGGGGGAAATATCTAGAACTAAATATTTATAAGTTAACGTAAGACATAACGTGTGTATAGAAAATAGTTGTACTACTTTACAGCCAGTCCATCATTGAAGGTCGGCAGTTAGAATTTTAAACTTTTCCTTGTCCAGAGCTGAACAAATTCCACTGTGTGAATGCAGATCCAATTCTTGATATTCTGAAGCCATGACATTTTTCTTCTGATTGTTTAACAATAATTTTTATGTCAACCGTGCTTTAGCCAGTATATATTTTTGACAACTATTGTGATTAAAAACCACATTCAATCACATGAGTATCTTTGGGAAAATTTTAAGACACCCCGGATTAAATCAGACCAGAAAAGAGTAATTAAAGTGTTTTCGATTCGACCGAAAACCTGTCCAGGACTTGGGTACTTACTCCTACCGGTTAAGTCAACTGCATTTATCGATACCAACAAAGTTTCAATCTGTTTCCGTTTTTAATTGCGGGGGATATGACAAATCATCCAGTATGTACATACATTAGATTTATGCGTCAATATTTTATTATTACTATAGCTTAGGTGTAGAAATGTTAGACGTTACTCTTTATCGGAGGTTTTCTGTAGTTAGGCCACAAACTATAAAAACTTTATTTTATCACTGACAACATATATATTAAAATTAATCGTGAAAATACAAAGTCTAGAAAGTGATACACACTTACAATATATGGTTGACGGAGCATCGGCTGCCCTAAGATAGCATTGATAAATACGCGACCAACTTATTTCTTCTAAAATCCAATCAATTTATTTACCCAAGTTTCTAATAGTACATTTTGATCAGCATTTTATAAGACTAAGACTATTAAGATAGTCTTGCTAAATATATGGATCATAGCACAGTTCAGAGTTGGTGCAAAAATACATTTTATATGCATGTGTGTTTCGCAATAACTCTTGAGCCAGTGCTCCAATTTAAATAGAATTGATAATATTCAGTGTAAACTCCATGTAACGTCACTCGATTTAACGACAAACTCCCTAAAGCGTCATCATGGCTTTGATTGGTTTAGCTTGCCTTACATAAAATAATACACTATTTTCATTTAGCGACAACTCTCTCTAACGCCATAAACTGTACAGTCCCTTTAGTGTCGTTATATAGAGTTCACACGATATGTAGATAATATAAGTACAATTTTTAAATAAAACAGTTCAACAAATAAAACAATACGGTCCATGTTTGCGTCAAGCTACATGTGGTATAAGATTTGAGTTAAAACTGCTTTAAAATTAAGTTCGACTCTACTACAACCTTTTGCTTCGTATACCTGACTTTAAACCGCGGTGGGCTGCCTACCTAACCTCCTAGCCCATTGTTTACTAAAGGTCCGTAAACAATTGCTTAGCCAAGAGTCCATTGTGTTCATACGTAGTTTTCTAACCTACTTTTGTTGCGCTCGTATTTAAATAATACAGAAACATTTTGATATACAGCCCATTGCTTTAATATTTACTTTTAAAATTTAACAACGCTGTTTCAAGAAAAACCACTAATTAAATTTAACATCAGAAATATAAAATCACATTTACATAAATACAGCGTGGACTCCATGTAACGACATCAACATCACATCACACAAAGTCGACATCACATGGCTTTGATTGGTTTGGCTTGCCTTCCATACAATGATACATCTTTCCATTTAACGGCAACTCCATAACGCCATAAAATGTGCAGTCCCTTCAGTGTCGTTATATAGAAGTTATACTGTAGATACTGATGCCTGATTTTAATGCATTTATAAATAAGGTAGTCCAACGGTCACATATACAATTTGAGTCAATTATTCGGCTCCTAAATGCTGTAGCGTAATGTTAATAAACCTGACTCTCTAAAAATTAGTCCATCAAAAACAAAAACCTATTTTTTGCGAGAGAAATGGGTAGCTTTTGAATTAAGCGCATTCAAAAAAAGAATATAGCGTCGGTCAACAAAGAGTGTACCTCGCTATATTGTGGCATCATAGCTGTCAAATCGAATACAGTACATTTTGACAGATCTTTGACCACTCGAGATCAATATCGTGAGCATTCTTAGTTGAATAACATAGTGAACTCGAACAGCTTTAGATTATTGACTATTTGACCTAGCATCTTCGATATACATCAACAAAATCAGTAAGCGTATTAGACGACCAAATATGGGAGTTACGTAATCGCAGGACCCCGGGACGGGCTTGGCAACGTTTTTGTTTACATTCGTAACTGGTTTGCGCGAAGGAAACCTGTTCTAACCCGACTCCGACCCCTTGTAAGGCCTTATCTGCGGATGATCGTTTATTATTTAACTAAATGGACCGCTCTGCGATGTATTTGGGAGATTAGGACGCTCCAGAGCCACCTATTTATATTCAGAGCACGCCTAGCTAAGGATTTTCGTACCGGCGGTATTATATTGCGTCATATGTTATGACTACGTTATAAATTAATTCCGATGCTATGCCATTTCTATTAATTGTTGTCTGCCTTTAATAGTTGAACACTGAATTTGAATTGTTGAATGTAGTCTGGTCGCATTTTTCATATTTGGTAAAGAAATTTATCTATACTTGTAAAAAATTTAACATTTCTGATAATAGCAATCACAAAATGATATTATCTATTTCGTCTATAATATACATTTACAAAAGTTATTTATAAATCAATTGCAATCCAAAACAGAAAAACAATGATTTATATGTAAAAATAATCGGATGCTCTCTAAATGTTATTCTATCTTCTTTCTTAAATCAAACTCTTTCTTTCAAAACTAAACAGAAAAGGAGTTTTTATTTCGCCTTCCCAAACAAATAATAATGAAATGAACATCAACAATGTATAACAATGGTCAACAAATAAAAGCGGTACCAAAAATCAAATTGAAAATAATATAGCAATTATTTCCATAATTTGTTATAACATCAAGTTTAATCGATTTGATTTTTGAAAAGGGAATTTAATTTAAAGTATAAAAGTATGAATTTTATAGAGAGATGTAGAATGCAATAGAAGCTATATTTGATGACTCGATTTTTCGAATTTATCATGTATCTCCGAAACCCGGGTTTGATTTACGAAAAGAACTTCTGTGGGAGTTAATAATAGGTCTAGTCTCCAAAAAAATGTCTGAACTTGATGCAACTCGGTACGGTATGCCATATAGAAATGAACATGGTCCTTAGGGTTTTAAACATTATCAACATTTATTTATTCCGAAATCGGAAAACTTTTCTTATATTTCGAGGATTTAGTTTAGCTTCTAAATATAAGTTAAACCTTTGGCTGATAGCCCATGGCAGATCATCCTAGGTAGGTATTATTGTCAAAAAACTATGAGATGAATTTGTCATCAAAACTGAGGCTATAGGAACATAGGAACAAACACATAAGTTAAATAAATCAAGAGACATTAAAAATCTTGTGTGTCCGTTTCGTAATATATTCAAACATTGCATACATTACTTGATATTAAACTTCCGGGTACAATTGTAATGTTAATATTTCGAAAGAACTCGCAACAGCAGATAAATGTCTCGTAAATCAAAATATACAGGATGACTGGTGGAGTCACCTTCGATACTTTAAGACGTTATATTTGGGATCATATATAAAGATTAGGAATATTATTAAAAATAATAATTGATTTGCCACCGAGTAAAACGATCTAAAGTTGAAATGATTATTACGTAATTCATGCTCATCCGAGCGGACACGGCGTAGCGGACGGGTGGTGAGTGTCGACGGCCTCGCGCGTTCCAGCTGATCACAGCCGCATCACTTCAATTATTTATTGAAAAAATTGAGTTAAAACTGTGGCCCTGATTTCATCACATAAATATGATGACAATCAAGTACAGAGTGCTCTTCTTTAACATCGTTAGCGACTCACCAATTACCCTATATAAAATCTGTGAAAAGCATACCATATCGCGTAATGCCCAATTACCAAATTTCTACGAAGTACGTTATCTACAAAATACGAGAGTGCTTGGGTTATTACAAATTCAAATTACACTTAACCCTAGTTAGCGTGCTGTGAACTAATTCGGGAATTCCTACTAGTACGTTGTTATCGTGAATTATGTGACTTTACAATTATGAAACGAGCATTTTTATTTGTTGCCTCACAGTGTACACTGTTTGTATGTTGCCATGTCGAGTCAATTGAGTGTAATTACTCCGGTGTCGGCTGTAATAGAACCTTGGCCGAGAACACGTTATCTAACAACAAATACCTCTTTATTGCGTAAAGTTGCGCAGAGACATGCCCCATAAGCCGACGCTGACGGCAAGCTGTATACTAACTAATCTTTGAACACGAAAACACATGTTTTATCACTTTAACAACGTGATTTCTATACCGGTACTTTGTAGCAAATTAACTAGCAAGTATAATTAGGGTTACCATACTTTATTATAAAGTATTCTGTGTTATTTATGGCAATTGTACTCTATACTTTACAAGAGCAATAAAGCACGTTAAAATATTTTATTTAAGATGCTTTAGTTGTTCTGTAATTCGCTTACATACAAAAATGTTATTCGTAAGAAATTATATGTAAAATAGAATTACAAATTTCCTGATAATTATTTACTAAAAGCAGTGAGGAATGTATTTTAAGCAAAATTGTTAATACTTTTTTCCAATCTTATATGTAAAGAATTAATTTTATTGGTCCCAAAAAAGATGGCAACCCCAAATATAATAGAATATAAATATTGAAAGGATTACAATATTATTCTGAAATAATACGTTTTCTTGAAATAATTACGTTATTTTGCTTTAATATTTGTTTTGTAACACATATATGTGAAATGTAATAAATGTTAATTTCAAAACCAATTACCTATCTGTTGTGGTAAACAGAATACTTCGAAATATACGTTGTTTTTTTGTTTGGCGCGGGCATCATACCTGCTGGCCAGAGGGGCCTTTGCAGCTCCGACGGGCTGGAGGTGGCCGGTGGCGCGCGGGGCGCCTGCCTAAGCCTCGACTAATTATACGTGTCATATTGTTCAATTTATATCAGACCGCATCCGTAATATGGAAGTTTTAAATAAATAAAACTTACCGTGTCCTCCAAGTTTTTGAATTCGTTGAAGAGCCGGTTGTTTGAGAGCTTCTGGTTGAGTGACATGACATTGGCAGACGTCGCGATCATGTTGGCCGTGAGCTGATCAACCTCGGAACGTAGGCGGTTGATCTGGAACTCCCTTACGAGCGTGATCACCAACAACCAGACCGCCAGCACTCCTATAGAGACTCCAACCAATACGCACTTCCTCCGATCGTTTCCCTTCTCCATCTTGCCGTACTGCCGCTCGAAATCCCCTCCGACCAAGTTCTTAGTCAGATCCTTCGCCTCCTTGAGCGCGTCGGACTTAGTGTACATGTTTTCGATTATCAGAGCACTATTTTCCATAACAATCCTTCACTACACAAGCAAAATTCTAGCAGATACAAGAACTATCGCCCCATCATCGGGGCTGAGCCGCAGGTTTAGATGCGCACGTGTTGCGCCGCGCACGGAAGACAGAGACACGTGCGTGACCCAAGCCGGTCTAAAAACAAGTGAAGAACGATTCGGTTCTGCGCCCGCGCACGTCTTTCACCCTCCTCGAGCGACATCGCTATTTATGTACACAATCCAAAATAAACCTTATTTTGTATCATATGAGGTACATTATGCGGTGTAGTGGGTTAAACCCAGTTAAGTGTGACTGAAGTTCGCGGATCAAAGGTCCCGTACAAATGTGTTGATAATTGTATGAAGCTATGTTTTATAAGTGCAAGAAATTCGCATTTTATTTTCGATAAATTTTATTTCGTAAATCCTTGACCTAATAAAGCCTAAAGTTCAAACAAAATTCTCGCTAGTGCTTACATTAGATTACTACCGTGGCTAGGTGTATAAACTCATAATAATGTAGTTGAACGTTACATTTGACGAAATTTTGGTTTTAATTTAAAAAAATCCTTTTTTAAAATTAAACTAGATTTGTGAACTGTATACTAAATAAATAGATCTCTCACGAGGCATCTCTATATGATTATATCTTATAGTTTTAACCAACTTCAAAAACGGAGGAAGGTTTTCAATTCAAATGTCTATTATTATTAATGGCGAAGATTTGCGTGAATGTACAAAAAAGATATTGTACGTTCACGCAAATCTTCGCCATTAATGAACCGATTTGGAAAATTCTTTTTTATCTTATAGGGTATTCTTCTAGAATAGTTCCATAAAATTTTCAACAAAATCGGTTTAGCAGTTTTTCTTTTAAATGAAAATAACAAAATTGATTTTATGTATTTTTACGCGTATCTCAGTCATTTATAAACCAATTTTAAAAATTATTGTTTTATGTGAAAAAAATTCTTTGTAGATAATCTCATAAAATTTTCAAGAAAAACGGTTCCTTGATTAGTTTTTTAATAAAAATGAAAATTTACAAATGTTTGCACATATCTCCGCAACATATGAACCGATTTAAAAAAATATTATTTCATCTGATAGGGTTTATCTTATATATAGGGCTTCCATGATGGTATAAAAATCTAGTATTAGTAGTTTGTATTTAAAATCAAAATAACGAAAAAGATATTTTGAAAATACACTTATAATGCGTTTGAAGACGCTATTTGTAATATTTTGTGAAAATAAACTTGTAGATGTTCATATAGTGCAAAATCAAAGCAATTGAAAGCTTAAGCTTAGCTAAGATGCGACGTAACTTCACGCCGGAGAGTTAAGGCCCTAGACCGGTCATAACACCCGAGCATAACGTCTGTTCACAACTTTTGCTGCACGTCTACGGCCGCACTCGCCCGGGGAAGTACCATCGCCCTTTATAAATTTGGCATAAAATAAAGTATGCATGACGTTTGGGAATGCCGGGTGGCCATGTCTACCCTTTTCTTTACCCACTCCTTTCCCCTCCAAAACCTAAATCCCCACCCCATCCTATCCAATAAACTTATTATATCCAATTTCCGGGGTTGGCAACGCATATGCTACTCTCCGCATGTTGCGTTTGTCTATGGGTGACGAGATCGCTTACCATCAGTCGAACCGTCTCCTCGTTTGTCTTCCTTTCCATAAAAAAAATATCTGCAAAATATCTATTCAAAAAATTTCTATGGACTAGAGAAAGATTTCCTAAGCTGGCATCCGTCTTTCTTTCGGATTATAACGTAGGCGCCAAAAGGAATGGATTAGTATGAAATTTGACATAGATAATTCAAAATTGAAAGGATTTTTAATTAAAATTAGAATTATAAAAAGGTCATTCTTCCTCCTCCTACCCTTATTCCCAAAGTGCTTGGGGTCAGCTTCTAATACAACCAAATGTTACCTGAATATCAGGTTTTACACAGTGTAACTGGCATTTGACATCAGCAAACCAAAGAGACAAACTGTATTCAAAGTATGGATTAGTTGTCAGGATATTTTAAGGCACACACCCCTTAACGACTGTCAAAGGTGTCTTGACAAGCGGGATCGACTTTTTATATGCCCATCCGACGCATTGATCATCTTTACTTTCAGACGATCGGGTGGTTAGCCCGCAATGCGCTAACCCAACCAAGAAACAACAGCACAAAGACGTTGTCGCCCCACGTTATTAGAAACCACGACCTCTGGCTTTTAAAGCAAGTGCCCATTCCACTAGGCTATGGAGGCGGACAGACCAATTAAATGGTAAAAATTATATTTCTTGTATTGAAAAGAACGGTGCAAAACAAAAGCGAAATTACTGGACAATAATCTTGCAGTACCGTTGTAATTTTGAGTCACTCAAATACAAACACATTTCTGTGAGATTGGTGCCGCCATTTTTGATTCTAGCATTCTCAGTCCTTAATTTCACTACGATGTATAAGATATTCGTCCAACGATAATCGGTAAATTACGTTTTGTATTATAATAATAGACTAAACATTAATTGTTTCGTTAGGAGCAGCGAGAGACATAGACTACGTAACTAAAATGAGGGCAAACTGATTATACCAAGTTTTTGCATATAACGATTAATAGATCAAAATTCCACAGTCAACAATAAGTTTACCTTTGAAACAATTTCAAAGTAAAATCAGACACACACTTTTAAATAAAATTTGTTAAAGCGTTGCAGAATAGTATAATGACACAACAATGCTGATTACTGTTGCTACACAGGTAGTACTTTAGAAATTCTAAGCCGATATCACTTCAAAAAGCAGCTGCTGACTTCTTCACCTGCTCTTCTTAGCAGAATCTTTCTGTCATTACATAAGTTTATTCTTACAGAAAATTACAAAAACCGACTTCTCACGCTTGAAATTGTATTTTTCAAAATTATCTTCTCTGTTATTTTGTTATTAAAAGTTTATTTTCAGAAAAAATATAAAAACCGACTCCAACCGCGTTGAAACTATAAATACCTTGTAACATATCCGTTATTATGATTTTAAAAACAAACTACCAATCCCATTTTTATAAAAACTTCGTAGGACCATTTTGGGAGATATCCATCACATAAAAAAAATCAAATCAGTTTATAATTCGCGAAGATATGTGCGAACATTCCTAAATTTGATGAACTTACTTCTATCCTTACTCATCTTATAAACTATTCTCTTAGTACATTATCCTTTCCGACCCTTTGGAAGAAAGCTTTCGTTATTCCTCTTCCAAAAATCTCACTTCCTACCTCTATATCACAATTTCGGCCCATCTTTATCCTCCCCATGCTATCTAAAGTCTTGGAGAGCGTAGTACTAAAACAGTTATCAATATTTCTTTATTCTCATGGCCTGTTAAATGTCTATCAATCCGGTTTCCGACCTGGTTTGATAGACATTTAACAGGCACAGTCAGTGCCTTGGTTAAGATAACTGATGACATACGCTGGGCTATGAAAAATAAATCTCTCACTGTGTTAACTCTACTAGACTTTAGCAGCGCCTTCAATTCACTTAATCACGACATACTTCTTAAAATCCTTTCATCTTTAAACGTCTCGCACTCAGTTATTTCGTGGTTTAGCTCCTACCTTAGCGAACGCTTGCAGTGTGTCCGCTATGAGGACAATTTTTCTGATTGGTGTGATCTCACGGTTGGCGTTCCTCAGGGAAGTATTCTCTCACCTCTCCTATTTTCTATTTTCATAAATTCCTTAGTTAACGTTCTTTCTTCCCACTATCATCTTTATGCGGATGATTTACAATTATAC
>JAOCPS010473760.1:0-11746 GCA_025505425.1 Graphium colonna
GTACATCCCCGGACGAGCGTGGCCGTAAAAGTGCAGCTAAAGCTGTGAAAGGATGTTATGCTCTACCACCTGGAGAATTTATGAAGCGCTGGCGCTTATTTAAGCGAGTGTCACATTTCGACCTTTCTTTTTGAAAGCTAAACAATAGAGTAACTTATACAGTATTTATAATAACTTATTTTATAATAAATCGTTTTAGAATAGAATTGGTATTTTTATTATTAAAAAAAAAGGTTTATATCACTTTACAAAAAAATTCAACAGAAATGTAGATGGAAATTTAAGGTAAAAAGAGATATTATCATAATTATGGAATAATAGGTCTCTAACTATGAAATTTTCGTTTAGTATGGAATAAGTGAAAGTACTTATTTTTTCAAACATTTTTATTCAAAGTAATCCCACGCAATCGACACATCTTTGCCAACGCATTGGCAGTTTATCGATGCCCTTCTTGTAAAAATCGGCTACACGGGAGACAATAAACTCTTCAAAGGCAGTTTGTACTGCCTCTCTGGTATTGAATTTTTTACCCACTAAAAAGTTGCTAAAATATTGGAAAAAGTAATAGTCGATAGGTATAATGGATCAGGGAGAGCTTCCATCCCCAGCTCTTTCAGCTTGGAGACTGTCTGTTGCGCAGTATGGGGTCGCGCGTTGTCGTATGGAGTTGTGGGGATGACTGATTGACTAAAGCTGGTTGCAGATGTGCTAGCTTCTCCATAATTGTCTCCAATTCTTCACATTATACGCCTGCAGTAATGCACATGCCATTTTGTAAAGAAATGTGGTGAATTACACCTGCACTAGACTACCCAACAGTGACCATCGACTTTTTAGTGGTCATTTTTGGTTTAGGGTATTGCTTTGGTGCTAGACCAGGATCCAACTAACTTGCTGAGTGCTTTCGATTATCGAACACAATCCATTTTTTGTCACACGTAAAAATTCGGTTCAAAATTCCTTCATTTTTTTGGCTGTTGAGCAGCGCGAGGCAGGAGGAGGTCGTTAAGTTCGTGGGGCCCCATATTTCGGGCTATCTTACCTTGCCAGTTTGTCGCAAATGAATCAATATTGTTTTGATGCTAACATCAAAAGCTGCTGCTAGCTCAGCTGTAGATTATGCTTTATTTTTCAAGTCAAAATTTCAAAAACGAAACCGGGAAACCAATAACGGGTTGTGCGTTCATTTGTACAGTTCTCTCCGTAAACGGTTTTGATGTTACGTGCCATTTGTGTCGCGTTGGTGCCGACGAAACTCACATGTCATATTTACACGAATTTTGAAAAGTTTCCATTATGACGAAAAATGTTCAAATATAATTTATAGATATATAAAATACAACGCTAAATAATAAACAAAAGACTGAGTTCGTAAAAAGAATGTCATATTTTTTAAAACAGAATTAATTTGAATTTAGAATACAGAGACATTTCTTTTTGTTATTTAAAATGACCAGTACTTAAGAACGGCAATTTCATACGTAAAGACCTAATATTAAAAATGTTGCATAAGCATATTTATTCATTATTTAGCCTTTGTTCATAAACCACTGTATCGTATCCTAAAAGCTTAAGGAATATACAAACTAGCTCTAGGCAATCCTTACATTTTTACATTCTTTCGAACTAATAATTAATTAAAGTCGTAATTCCAATCATTCCTAGTAAATCGTAGGCATTGCCAAAATGGCCTTTTTATAGGCTTCCACGGCGGCTTCTGGGTTATCAAATCGCTAACCACACAATAAATCTTTAACTGTAGGAAATGCAAACAATTTTCTCAGACTAGATCAGGCCTGTATAGAGTATGAGTCAACTCGATGTTTTCCTGTGCAAAAATCTTTTGTTTTACGGGTAGTGTAGGAACTTGCATTATCGTGATGTAAGATAACACGACGTGTCAGGTCGCCTCTGCGAAGTTCGGCCATCAACTCTGGTAAATAAACAGAAATGTACCAATCAGCGGTAGCCGTTTTTAATTCTATAAAAGAATAGCCACATGCCCTTTTTTAAACAAATGAAGCGACCGTTTTTTGACACGAACAGCTATCGTTAGCTCGAAATCGTCTTCGCAGACCCAAACTACCGACTGATGCTTTCTTTCAGACTCATACAAAAAAACCCACTATTTATCAAAAGTCGACATTAAACACGACTTTTGGCTTCCCTCCGTTGAATCATTTCAGAATAAATTGGCACCAAATAACACAAGCCATTTTTGCTCTTCCGATAAATTATAAGTACCCATCAGGAAACTAGTTTTCTGATACCTAACTCACACTATGCAAAATAGTTTGGATTGCAGTGATTCAAATGCCCATATTTGCCCGGGTGTGCTCGTAAGTAACATGTCTGTCATCTTTTATTATTTTTTACACATCCGCGACTTTTTAAGGTGTTTGACTTTTGACCGCTGATTTTGGACAACCCGCAGAAAACGCAGTAATTGAAAACATTTTCAGGTTTCCGTAACCCACTAGGACAGACATGACGAATATGTATAAAATATAAAATTATGGAATTTTTTTTTCACCCACAAACTCCTCACTGGGAGTTCTAATTATTAACAATGGGGGATATTATAATTATATACTATAAAATGGAATACAAACTTTTTGTTATCCGATCAGACCCGGACTATGGATAATACCGAATTCAATATAATTACAATTCAAACAGTTTTGTAAATATTGTATTTACTTTACGATGGAAGATTACATCTAACTCAATATTTACGAATGGGTTGCAGACCTTGCAAATCCTCAATATTATAAACGATAATTGAATAAATCTTATAATAATTATTAGAAAAATGTATCCAAAACTTAAAACACGTAATGTTTAGTAGTAGCTGCCCTATATTCGAATCGAATTCAAAATCTACAAATAATATTATTAATTTATTTTTAATATTTAGTTTTATATTTTTAGGGAGGCAATATAAAAAAAATCGCTTAATTTTTTTTTCTCTCCGTAATTTTTTCGACTTTTATTATTTTTGAGATTCCACAAAATGTTATGTATTAAGATTATTAAAACTAATAATTCATATAATTTTTTAAGCTGAAACACGGGGAGGATTACGGACTTAAAATATTTCAAAAATATTTGCTCTTAACGCACTTTTAAACTTGAGCTAATTAATAAAATTTCTTTAATAACTTTGTGCATTAAACCATTAAGTTATGTTTATATAATAAAATCTCATTTCTGCCTTATTTAAAATTGTTCGTTTCATTCAATACGTCAATTGATGTTTATAGTTCGACTTTTAATTCTAATCAGTAACTTGACATTTCAAAGAAAAACAATGTTACCACACCTAACATAATAGTGCTGAGTAGTGAATTATTTTTGCAAAGAGGGAATGATAAAGAATAGATTATATTAAATAAAACATTATAAATTCGTATGTAAGGTATATAATATGAGAGTCACTTTAAAAATAATAAGAATAATTAAACCGTAATTTTAATTCTTATTTAAGTTTGAGATTTTATTTACTCTAGACATATATAAGAATATTAATTATTTTTAATAAGGAAAACTAAAAATAATAATTATATTATTTTCCTTGTTTTTAATTTGTTACATTGTCCTTATAATATAAACATTATGGTGTGCTTGCATATCTCACATTGTAAAAGATGATATGTTTCGTATGGACCATATTATTGATAATATAACTGACACATTTATAATAAAAATAACAACTGTTCATTTGATCATAAATGTATCAATCATTCATTTTAAATTACCCCACAATTAACAGACTTTTTGAAAGTATTTTGAATTCTGCAATTTTTAATAAGTCTTTTTTAAGATAAGTTCTTTTTTTAAATAAAAAAGACATCATAAAAGAGTTATTAAATTAGAAATTATAAGTTTGCATGTAAATATGTACGTACATTGTTAAAGTTCAATCAATTTCATTCACCGTTACGTCTACTCACTAGCTTTTTTTTTTGTCATAAACTGGTCACCCTTTATCTGTCAAATTACTGGATAAAATTAAAAGTCGAACAACACAAGTTTATTTTCATAGAAAATTACAAAAACCTACCTCAAATGCCTTAAAAGTGTACTTTGAAAGACATCTTTGTTATTTTGATTTTCAATACAAATTACTAATCCAATATTTATAAAAAAAATTGTAGAACCATTGTGGAAGTGTATCCTATCATATAAAAACGTATTTTCTTAAATCAGTTCATAAGTGGCGGAGATATTTTTATTTAAAAAACAAACTATTTAACCACTTTTTTAAAAAAGATATTAAACAATCTACAAAAATGTTCTATCGTATAAAAAAATATTTTTAAAATTGGTCCATAAATGATGGAGATACGCGCAAAAATACAAAAATTCAATTTTCTTATTTTGATTTAAAAGAAAAACTAATAAACCGTTAATTTTAAACTTTATGGGGCCATTCCGGAGGAATACCCTATAAGATAAAAAAAAATATTTTTTATCTTATAGGGTAATATTTAAAAATCGGTTCTTAAATGGCGGAGATACGCACGAAAGTACATAAAAAATATATGAAAGGAAACAAAGCCAGCTAAAGTGATTGATTTGAATTTTATACTCAACACATTTTCAATATTTTCGTTGTCCTCGAATATACTAATGAAAATGCCTCCCTTCTAAAACGACAACCGGAGTCTTCGAAAGATTACTTCAATAAGATTAAATTGAAGAAAATCTGCTTTAACAAAACACATATCTTAATTAAATTGTTGCCAGCCAGGCGAATCTACTTAAACAAAATATACCCTCCTACGTTAAAATCCTTTGCTTATAAAATACCTTGCCTTTTTGTTTGTTTGTTCTTTCAATTTTATTTTTATAAGATTCTATAACATATTATAATGTCCAACAAAAATCCTTAATTCGTTTCTGAATTTTACAAGAACAGACTACACATTTTAAATGAATTTATGTATTTTATGGAGATACTCTGAGGATTGACGTATTTAGCACCATGATATCATCCTGAGCTGCATTCGGTATTAATATGATTTTATCTCTTCGTCTTTATGTGGACGATTTGCCTAGAGTTTAGACTCTTGCTCCTCTCTCCAACCGCCAACCTCCAGAATGCCGGGGGACCACACCATACTTCGGTCAGCGAGCTGCCGCAACCGGAAGTCGATCCCCATACGCCGTGAGGGCCACTGGAGGGAGCTAGACCGACAACCTACGCAATGCCTCAATCACACATAGCGTTACTTACCAAGCCATACTAATTGTTGTCCTACGTAAAAAATAGAGCCACTCGGTAAAGATATTAGGCGACTAGCAGCCTGGCATGACAGTTGTACTGTAGGGCAAATTTTTCTTCTTAAGCAGCTTTTGGTAAACAAATGTGAGAACGCCCAAAGTATTTAGTACACGTTGACGTGTTTACATATAAGCGAAGAAACGGAGTACTTCCAAATACATTGAAACAAGATGGATTCGTAATGACCTAGTAATGGATGATGAAAGTGTGTAAGAGATATTATAGCGCACAAATTGCATAAGCGTATCGACTATTTCACTCCCTCTTTCTTCCACACCAATAATTTGAATATCCAACACAATTCGGAAAACATCAGGCGTGTTACCTTTTACGTGACTTTTGAACTCATAAACCACCTTACTTTTCAGCCATTTGTCAATTATTGTCTTTACTGGCCTAGACCTGGCCCTCAGTGATTACGACTTGTTCCCAAAAATAAAAAAGAGCTGCATGGAAAGAAAAATTAACATCGATAATAATCAAGTTCGAAGTATTTTGAGAACAAAAATAAATATTTTTTTCGAAGCATAAACGAAAAAGAATAAACAAGCTATATGAAAGAACTGCAAAATGTATAAGGATTAATACCGAATATATTTAAAAAGGAAAAATAATGAAACGTTTCATTATATGTATACCTTCCCTCACATTCCGCGAACTTTAATATTTATAATATCTCGTATAATCAAATATTGGATATACATATCTGTCAATAATATAAAGTCGGGGAATCCCTTATTCCAGTAACAAGTATTATATTGCGGGTGCTTACATTTTTATACAAAACTTTTTCTGCGCCATTTCTTGCTGTTACATATATCTCTAATTTAAACTCCTAAGTTTATATAGCTTTTTATCACTACTAACAAATATTGTCAATGAAAACATAATTTCTTTTTATATAATATACAATCTTTTAGCGAATTTCAGCCTTAGTGCTTTCGCATATTAATCCCTGGTCTACAGTTTACTTGATTGATCGAAATATGTGAATATACACTATTACTCGTACTATAACCAACTGGCAGAAATCGACTTTAGTAAACTCAGATTTCAGTCATCAGATCATCCGTTTGTCTTAAATCTATTTCCTTGTTGGTCTAGTAAGCCTAGAGTAGTATGACATATTATGATATATGCCAACTGCTATTTTGGAAAAACATTTTATAAAACTTTTACATCTTTCATGATAATATTATTCTTCAATTAGTTTTATAGGCAGCAGAATAATATGTCCCTTTTGTTCAAATTTTTCTCAGTTCCTTACAACAAATTTCGAGTTGCAAGCTTTATTTTTCAATATTAAAATGCAAACTATTTTCCAATTATTTGGCGAAACCAATTATTCAGAGAAACGCCCAAATCGTGTTCGTGTCGAAAATCATATCACTCGCATTTGGATCGCTTTCTGCAAACGATATGAGAATATGTGCTTGGCTTTTAATTTATACAACTAGCTGCCGCCTCACGCTAGTCCATTAAGACTTTTGGAAAACTGAGACATGTCCAACGGCCATAAGTCTTTAAGTAGAGTACCTCCATTATAACCTTTGCCCTAAATAAGTAAGAGCAGCTTTTTACAAGGTTTGTGCCTCTTTCATTATGGCCCAATACACTTAACCCTTAACCCTAGGCAGAGATTCTGATCATCTCTCGCCTTATAGAGTACTCTACTCAAATTTGCTACCTACCCACTCCAGCTTACCGAGACATTTTAGTAGCATGCATCTTAGTAGGTATCAATAACGAACAGTATACTTGATACTGGTAAATCGAAAAAAAATTAAAACACTCAAAATAGAATCGATGCTATTCCAATTAAAAAGTGCGAACCATTTATAAAAGTTACGATACATAATTGAAGCAAATTTGTTTTTAGCAATTTTACTGCAAATAGTAATAAATTATAACATATGTATATCGAAATAAACAAAAAAATAAATTTCATTAAAATTTTCACTTTTACACATTTTCCCTTTTTATGAGATTTCTTAAGATTCTTTTTTTAATATTTTTAATATTTAATTTAATATACAATTTTAATGATCATTAGAAATAGAATGTAGACTCAACTATTCATTCTTTTTCATCAGAAGTAGGGTAATTTTAAAAACTTCTACTTACTATTGTTTGTCTTTTTATTTCTAACATCTTATTGATAGTAATTTATGTGTTTGAGATAAAACTGTGGAGACCTATACTCAGTTAACTGAATATAGGCATTTCATACTCCTTTTTCTATTGAATATGCAACACACGTTTCTCTTTGCGCTAATCAATTGAATATTTTTCATTTCACTGATTTGATGATTATAGGCTCATGTTAAACCGTGTCGCTAATTCCTTGGATTCTTTAAGTTTCAATACGGATCAGCTTCCACCACAGTTATTAATTCCATAGTATCAGGTCATCTTCTTGGTAATTAAAAAAATATAGTTATTAAATGCCTATTTGATTTTAACGACAAAAAACCTTTCATCCATGTTTCACATTCATCTAAAGAACGTAAGAGGTTTTAGATTATTGAGAACTAATATTTTTCTATCTACCTTTCATATATATAATGGACTATAAAGACATCGTCACAACTTATTGAAATACTTATTATACGTACAAAGTTTAAAAAAAATTATAAGCTACCACTAGTATCAACAAAAATAAATATATTTAACTGCTTGTTATGACATGTAACCCACGTACACCGTAAAATAGCAAAAACTATAAAATATCGCAAAGTTTTTTAACATTTATAAGTTGCAATCATCAGCAGAGTTTCAATTAAAAGTTACATTTACAGGAAATACATTTCATTTCTTTTTTCATATTTCATTCTGAAAGCTCGAACAGTACTCGCTTTCACAAAACTTTCAATATTAAAAACAAATAAACTCTTTTATAAAGTAATTACAAAGAATGAAATTCATACTTTGCACATGACCGAACGTGTAACTTGCTTTTAACTTTATGTGAAATGACAGCCCAGTTAATGGCAAGTTGTAGTTATTTAGTGTTATAGGAAGGATGACAAACGAGTAGGCGGTTCACTTGATGTTAAGTGATACTGTCGCCCAGGGACTCACACAACATCAAAAAAGGGATAGAATAGGTTCATTAGGTAAGATGGGTGAGAAATATATTAAGAATTCGGAGGGGAAAGGAATGGCAAAAAAAAATACGGTAGAAATGGCCATCCGGCAACCCCAAAAGCCAAGTATACTTTATTTTACTTGACTTTAGTAAAAGGGGCGGTGGTACTACCCCAGGCGACCGCGGCCCTAGAAGTGCATCAAAAGCTGTATAGTGGATGTTATTCCCTACGACCCTAAAAATTTTTAGTGAAAAAGATTGCCAAAAAAGTCGAGAGGTTTTTAAAAAACTCTAGAGTACCTTTTTATGATAACCTCACACATTTCATATGATTTATGTCGCGAAATCTAACTGTGGATAAATATGCGTCAGTGAACCTATTTTTTAAACTTCTATTGGAAAAAATGCATATTTCCAAAATATATGTGATCTCATGCTGAAGACTGCATTCTGAAAATGAATGACTTCACTTTGTTAAATTAATGTTATGATGACCTGTCATTTTTAAAGATAACCAGGTTTAATAATGAGTCCGACCTAGAGCGATACTTTGTAGGCTATATTACTGATACACAATAAACTTTAGATATACAGAAAAAAAATAGGTAAATAATAAACACTAGAGTACAAGTCAAACCAATTGAACACAAACTCAGCTACATTGCGTACTTACGGTATAGAATCCCGAGGACCCCCTGATTATTTTGTAATTGATACCGCTGTAAATAATGTTAACGCCAAACAATCCTCTACCGTAATCAGACCGTTTCTTTACTTCAACTACTTATAACTGAACGTGAGATATTCTACAGTCCAAAGAAACAATGCAATCAATAAAACCGATTTAGCAAGAGAAAGCCTGATTCTGAGAGAAACGTAATGAATTACGAGAAGATCATTTTCTGTTGCATCCAGTATTGAGAAATAGTACGTTGTAGATTTCCACACCAAAGCCCCAGGAAGTGCCACCGCCCTTCACAAAAAGTCAGCACAAAATAAACCATGTCTTTTGATGTTGTCAGATGAACATTCCTGCCTTCTTCTTTTCCCACCCCTTTCCCCTCCTCGAGGACGTTTTGCTAGTCACGATAAGTCTCTCGAGATTGGTATTGTCTTTTCTTGCGATGTGACCGAAGAATTTGAGAACTTTGCTTTTTATTTTGAAAAAATGGAGGAGACGAGCGTCCGTTCCATTTTTTTTTTGGTTTTAACGATAATGTTGCAATCTCTCCAGATTTTGGCAAAATGGGCTATGGCGCTCTCAGCCATTCTAGTTCTTTTGCGAACTTCCTTCTCGCATGAGCCGTTGTTGTTAATGTTGGAACCCAGGTAGATATAATTGTTCACTGTTTCCAGGTTTAAAGGCCAGTGAGTTCTTATTTTCTAAATCTATCCACCACCACGATCTTAGTTTTGGATCTGTTGATACAGAGTCCCATCTCCTCTCTGATCTGTGCCATTTGGTACAAGAGTGCCGCAAGGTTCGGTACAAGTTTCCGCATCGTTGGCTGCAAGAAGAGTAGAATCATCTGCGTAATGCAAGTTGGTGAGTTTCATGCTACTAACTGTGACACCTCCCTCCCAGTTCTCGTGCATCTCATGATATACTCTCCGTAGGCATTAAACAGAATGGACGATAAAATGCATCCCTGGCGTACTCCAGGTCGATAGAACAACTTTAAAACCCTTTATTAAATTTAAAGGGTTTTGGGATTGTTCTAGCGACTCTTACAACTCTGCTACTTGAGTCATACAGGGTGCAAAGTAAGGGAGTGAGATGATCCGGAAGTCCTAGTTCTTATAGAACTTTCTACAAACGTCCTCAGTTGACACAAGCTTTACTGTAGTCGATAAGTACATGATTACTGGCATTTCAAACTCATATGCCTTTTCAACAAGTTGTCTTACATTGAGGAGGTATCCTTTCCATTCAGGAATCCCGCTTGCTCCTGCGGGATCAGCCAATCCACGTAGTAGGGGATACGGTTGTTTAGAATATGAAGCAAGATTTTGCTGGCATTTCAGATTAGTGATAAGATACGATAATTGTCACAGCTCTTGGTGGATCCTTTCTTGTGCAACGAAAGTAATACGGATTCGGTCCAGGCTTCTGGCCGATAACCGTTTACCCAGATGTGTAAGCAGATCTCGTGAAGTGTCTCCATACCAATCGCCCATAACTGCAAGTACCTCTGCTGTTATCTGGTCGCTTCCTGGTGCCTTTTTTTTTTAATTCAGAACAGCAGATACTTTGGGCGAAAAACCAAGGGTTCTAGTTTAAGATCCTGTCAGTCTGGGAAATGTTTGAATGTTGAATGGTTATCTTTATAACGCTTTTCAGAATAGACCCACCACCTCTCGGCTCCATAACCAAGCTCATGCAGTACAGTTCTATCGACGTCTTTTATAATCCACGATTTGGGTTTGAACCGCCCGGAAACGAGACTAACTTTTTTAAAAAGGTCTGTGGTTTGTAGCATATTATCGAATCTCTCAATGTCACTGCAAATATCTTCAATGAGGTTGTTCCTGTCATGACAGCTGGCTAGAATGGCTCTGTTGAACATGGCGCTTTCGGCCATGCAGGTGGGATCGTTTAGGCCCCGAGTTTTAAGATCTTTCCTACGTCAAATGAGGAAGAGTGGACGGAGATTCAGCATTTTCTCTTTTGGTCTGGGATCTTCTTCTCAGCGACTTCGTTCAATATGTCGTTGATATGGCCTTTCAAATTATTATCATCATCTGAGCATTTGTCCCGGCTTCTGCTAGGGTCTGCTTTCTTGCTCATCTTCCTCCATTTCGCCCGGTCTTTGGCATCCTTATGTGATAAGCCATTGGCTCTCGCGTCCAATTTTACCATGTCAATCCATCGCTTCTTAGGCCTTCCGCAGGGCTTCTTTCCTGGAACCGGCACATCCATGCACCTGTTTCCCACGTATCCTTGGAGCTTACGCAACACGTGACCAAACCAAGGCAGGCGAGCTTCCACGATCTTATCTGCAATGTCCCTCACGCCAAGGCTGCCGGGGATGTACTCGTTACGTACTCGATCGAGTCGTGTAACTCCGCATATCCGCCGCAGCATTTTCATTTCATTGGCGTTGACAGTTCACGAACGTGTCTCGCCAGCGCTGCCCAAGTCTCTGCCATAGAGCATTACGGGTTTAATCATGCTCTTGTATATAAGTCCCTTGAGCTTAATTGGGATTCTAGGGTCACAGGTGACTGCCGTGAGTTCTCGCCATTTGCCCCAAGCTGCAGAGACCCGGGACTTGACATCGGGGCTAATGTCTCCGGACTCGTGTAACACGGATCCAAGGTATTTAAATTTATCTGTCCTATTAACAGCTTCGCTCCAAATATAGATG
>JAOCPS010474089.1:0-11743 GCA_025505425.1 Graphium colonna
CAATATTTACTTTCTATATTTTACGGCTTGTACTACTTTCCATACTAGACGAACTATTTTGCATTGGGGCAGGTATAAATTGTTTTAAGCGCTGCCTTTATTATAAGATTAAAGTCTTGTGTTACAAGGGCGGTTTTACAAATACAAATCGTACAAAGACAAACACCCAGATCCTAAACAACTATTTGTAGGTCGTACTAATATTTGTTCAGTGTGGAAATCGAACCCACGACCTGCGACGCCGTAGCCAATGCAACTGCGCCAACCGGTTATCAACAACTTGAAAATTCCATTAATAGTACTAAAAATATCCCAAATTATAACCTTGTTTCCAAGGCTATCGCCATACATATATGCATACATATGAATATACATAACATATATTTTTGCTCCAACTGTAACCGTAAATCTTTCTCGTTTCGCTCGATCGGTCAATAAACAGAATCTGGTTTTTCTATGTAACGGGAGACAAACTAGCAGACGGTTTCCCTGATGTTTAGTGATCCCGTCGCCTATGGCCACATACAACATCCGGAGAGTTGTGTGTGCGTTGTCAACCTAGTAAATTAGATAAAACAGGTTTAGCGGATGGGATGGGTCGGGAATATATTAAGTATTAGAAGGGGAAAGGATTTGGAAAACAAGAGGGAAGGAATTGGTCATCCGGCAAACCAGAATGTCGTGCATACTTTATTTTATGCCCATTTTTTCTAGTCGATTTATATACTTAATTTCTTTTGTGATTTAGATACTTATCAATTGTATGGTGGTCTAAGCTTTTTTCCTATTAGATTAAACTCGCTATTTAGTGCATCAGGAAAGAAAAGGTCGCTTTATGTTGATTTTTTACCTCAAAAATATAGACTCCAAAATGGCGGGATCGTTTTCGATTAACTTTTAGGCGATCTTTAGGTAGTCCTTTAAAGCTTGTTAGCGATCAGAGCATTTTTTAAGCAACCAAGTTCTTATTATACAAACGAACAGGACAGTTTGTGTGGAATCAACTGTCGCCAGCGGTATTTCCGGACCGATACGATTTAGGGACCTTCAAGACGAGAGCCTATTCTTACCTCAAAGGCTGGCAACGCTCTTCAACTTTTCTGGTGTTGCGGGAGTCCATGGGCGGCGGTAATCACTTACCACCAGGTGAGCCGCTTACTCGTTTGCCTCCCTGTTTCTATAAAAAAAAGTGTGTGATCAAGTCTGTTAGTTTAATATTTTAAGGTTTTTTCTGATACATACTTTTTAATTGCAGCCAAGACGACATAGTGACGGAGGCGCAGAAATGTCTGTACGGAACATCGCGAGCGAGCGAGATAGACGATGTAGTGAACAACGTGCGCAAGACAGAGACAAAAGTACCCGATATAGAAGGCACGCCCAAGAAGGAGAAGGACGGAACTGCGGAGGTCGAATTAAAAGTGCCAAACTTCAAAGAGGTGGTGAACTACGTATGGGAACAGCTACAAAAGAGAAAGAAAGGCTCGAATTCGAAGCACAGATACGTTATTGGAAATCAGGTGTTGCAGTTCCACCCGAGGACTTATCAAGAGGTGAATGTTGTTTAAATTGACAAAAATTATTTAATTTTTAATTTCTCTAGCTTTTTTGTTAATTTCGACCGTCCCTGGTCCTCTGGATATTTTTTTTATGAAAAGGAAGACAAACGAGTAGACGGTTCACCTGATCGTAAGCGATCCCGTTGCTCATAGACTCTCGCAACATTCGGAGAGTCGTCAGTGCGTTGTCAACCTGGGATATTGGATAGAATATGTTTATTGAATAGGATTGGGTCGGGATTAAGGATATGGAGGGGATAGGAATAGAAAAAGAAAAGGGTCTACCATATGGCCATCCGGCATCCCCAAAAGTCATGCATACTTTATTTTATGCCGACTTTATAAAGGGCGGTACTTCCTCGGGCGAGCACGGCCGTAGAAGTGCAGCAAAAGCTGTGAAAATATGTTATGCTCTACCTCTACCTAATACATTAAATTAAAAACTCTTAAAAATGTGTTTGTGTAATTGACACACGGCACCAGTGAAACTTAAGATAAGGAAAAGATGAAATAATTTGCTAATATTAATAAAGGACAATGCTTAAAAGCGGTACCAAAATATCTCACGCAACAAAATTAAAATTATATAGTAATTATTTTCATATTCTCTAAAAAAACTTGAATTTCATGCATCTTGGGTCCCATAAAAATGGGCATTGTTCTTTAATTTTAGATAATTTATTTTTATACTTTTTTAATTATCACTATAAAAATTATTGTTTAAATTTAATTAACACTGGTGCGTTAAAAATTTCACATAAATTAATTAACCATCCAGTTATAGGACGCAACTGACGCAAATGCAAAAAAAAATAAAACGTAAATGGTACATTCTTTAAAGGCTTCTTTGTTTGCAGGCACAAAGACACGTGATAGAAAATGCATAAACATATACGTAGAGCCGAAGCGTGTAATCTATCTTACTCTCTCGCAGACTATAATTTCACTTACGAATATATTTGTCTCTTTTTACTGTCGCTTTTTCGTTTCACCGAACTTTCGAATCACAGCGGTGCTAAATAATAATAAAAATTGACACATAGTATATTGCCAAATGAAATTTCAGATATTGAGATACATGCGCATGTGTCTAAATCGCGATGCGGATCTTAAGGATTGTTCGAACCATCCCAACGCCACTTCGCCGCTCATGTCCAAGTATTTTAAAGAAAAGCTTCTAGAAAGTGAAGTACTGGAGAGGTACTTGACGATGATAACGACGTTGCTTAGTGCTTGTCCTGGTAAGTCTAATTACGATAGATGTTTTTCTTATTTTTTTTTACTAATCTACCGACTTCAAAAATGGAGAAGGTGCTTTAAAAATGTGACGACGAAAGGACTGTATTTTTTTTGTATGTATGTGCCCCGATTTCTCCGCAAGCTATGAACCGATTTTCAAGATTCTTTTTTTATGTAAAAAGATAAAATTACGGTGTGGTTCAATATATTTTCATGAAAATCGTCCAATAGCTTCGTTTTTAAACAAAAATAACTGTTAAATAGTATCATGAACGTTTATTTTTAAGGCGTTGGAAGTCGGTTCGCTATTTTCTGTACAAATAATTATGTTACTCCTGAGTCAGTAAGGATATTAAAGGAGAGCACTCGGTTTTCGATTGTCGTCATATTTATATAATAAAATTAAGGGCATAGTTTTCGATCAAGTTTTCCAATAAATAAATTAATGGGAAGAGGAGGCACTGAGTATGAACAATACTCTTGTGTCACCTCTCCTCACTTTCCATCTCACTCCGGTCATACCGTGTCCGTTGGGATGAACATGAATTACGTATTTAATTATTTAATTTGCAATTGTGTTTACTGAGTGGTAAATCAATATTTATTTTTAATAATATTTTTATTCTTCATATATGAAAGTGACTCGCCCTGTTATATAATCCATTCATAAAGTGTCTGTATGTATAAGTATTATTAATTTTTAAATGTGCAATTTCAGAAATAATGCCGTTGACCTGTTTCTTGGACATCATCGGATGCGTTCCCGAGATAATGGCGTCAAAATACGTGTCATTGTTGCCATTCTTATCAAATCTCTTCACGACAACCACTAGGGAGGAGCTCAGGGATATATCTGCAGTTATTTACGCGATTATAACCGCAAATACTGGTACCAAATCTGCAATAGACAGAGAGATAAAGGAATTCGTGGTCCAAAGTCAAGGGAATAAAGGTCTGGAGGCACAGTGTGGTTATATCGCAGTGTTCAGCCATTTGTGTGAGCGGTGTATAGCTCTATCAAAAAGAGGCAAGTTCGGAGGTAAAGGGTTCAATCCTTCAAACTGGGAGCCGTATAAAGAGGGCGCGGTATGTTTGGGTAAGTTGAAATCATTCATATATTTTATGTGCTGTAATACATGGATATATTTTCCTTTTCGTTGCATAGTTATGTCATTTAAATAACTGAAGCAATGTTAATATGTCATCATATCTGAGACAAAAAATCTTAGTGATTATCTTGATTGGATTGACCATCCGTCAAAGGCGATATGAGAGAAATTAACGGTTAAATAACCTGAAAAGACAATGCCCATTTTCATATGGCATACATACCGTACCAAGTGGCCTCAACTTCAAAATTTTTTAAAAGAGAAAACCCGAGTTTCGAATATATATGATAAAATAAAAAAATAGATACATACAAAATAGTCTCTATTGCATTCTACATCTTTATGGCCGATTGTGTACACGTCATGTATGTCAAGCAAAGGACAATGCCCAAAAGTGGAACCAAAAATTCTCATGCATCAAGATAAAATTTATATAGTAATTATTTTCATATTTTCTTACGATATTACGCTCCATGTATTTGATTTTTAAACAGAAAATTTAATTAAAAGTATTATAGTATTAATTTTGTTTTACCTACATGGTGCTTATGTTATCTGTCATAGCGATATAGATTGCAATAGAAGCGATTTTCTATGAATCAATTTTTCGATTTTATCAAATACCTCAGCAGCCCGGGTTTCTTTACGAAAAGAACGTTTGGAGTGGTTGATATCTCACATCTATTCTCCAAAAAAACATGTTTGAACTTGATGCAACTTGGTACACGATTTGCCATAAAAATGTGCACTGGCCTTTCATACTGTTATATTTTAAATTGAATTTCGTGTTCAAAAATCAAATCATTAAGCGTAATATCGTAAGAAATTGTAGAAATAATTACTATATAATTTTGATCTTCATGCATGAGACCTTTTGAAACCGCTCTAGGTCTTTTGACACGTGTCATGTAAGGGTCACTGAGGTCTTAAAAAAATAAATTTTAATAAAAATTGCTTTGCGAAAAGGATGTTATTTGAGCAACCAGTGGTTGAAATATAAAGCAATAAATTTTTTTTTTGGAAAGAAAGACAAACGAGCAGACGGTTCACCTGATGGTAAGTGAGTGGGTTGTCAACCAGGGAAAGCGGATACAATTGGTTTATTGGATAGGATGGGTCGGGATTAAGGATTTGGAGAGGATAGGGATGGGAAAAGAAAAGGGTAGACATGACCATCCGGAATCCCCAAAAGTCATGCATACTTTATTTTATGCCGACTTTACAAAGGGCGGTGGTACTTTCCCGGACGAGCGCGACCTTAAAAGTGCAGCAAAAGCTGCGAAAGGATGTTATGCTCTACCACCTGATTTATAGGTATTCATTTCTTTCACAAATTTTATAAATTTAATTTCAATACAATAAAATGAAATAAAATTTATTTCAGAGCCGTAAATATAATTCGAAGGACTTTAATAAATCGTGTATTTGCTAGTTGCTGTTAATTAGTGTTTCTTCATAATTCATGTTACGTTTAAATAAAAGGCACCTATAATATAAGAAGAAGCATTATATTTAAATACAATTTTCTTTTGTAATTTTTTAACTTTTAAATGAAGATTAACATGAAATTAAATTGTAATTTTATGTTTTTTCGAGCTTTGATTAAATTGATATACCTTATATGCAATTGTTAAATTTATAAACAGCAATTCTTTACTAAAAAGTGAAAAGCTGTTAATAATATTACAATATAAAGTGCCGTTAGCTTCCTGCTTTTACATGACTTGAGACGCATAGACGCGAGAATGGTCATCTCACCTCGTAGCCATACAGTGGATAGTTCTCTACCTTCAAAACTGCCAAAACGTCGAGAAGAGATATCCTCTCTGACGTCCACAAACACACGCTCCTGCGCAAAGCACAAATGCGTGTTCTAATTTGTAACCCGGGTAACTGAGATAGGAGGCGATGGCCGGAGAAAATATATGAGTCTTGGTTAAAAATAGCAAGGTCGGCTTTGCCGTCTCAAGGTGGTAGTGGAAGGCATTGAGGTTAGAGTGTAATCCCCTGATGTTGCAAAAATCCACAGCAACTTTAGTAGGGGGTGCCGAAGATGTTTTGGTCCATTTGCCTCGGATAGTATAAGACAGCGGTAAGTTGCTCCCTTTAGAATACGCAGGGCAGCCTGAGCGCCCACAATCAGGCAATGTCACGCTCTCTGGCCGTGAACGCCCAGAAGGGAATTCTCCAGAACTTCTGGTACCCCCCTGGGGCAAAAGTTATTTTTCTACCGCTTTCATTGGGGGGAGGGGAGGGGGAATAGGCAACGAGCCACCTGCACTCACCGGCCTAATACAGGAGCTCTCAAGGAATGATATCCTACTTCACGCTAGTGTCGTGTGAGATCGTGGTACTTACCCGGTTCAAACTGTGCCCTCGGCAGCAGCAAAAGTTAATATAAGTTGAGTTCTACCGTTGGATTAAAAAAAACATTTGTAATTTTTTTTTGGTATTTACAGGCAAAATCACGACGTGGTAAATATAATTTTCTTAATAATCGGCCTAATAGTTACTTTTTTCTGTCAATATATCTGTAAAACGTATCATGTCATTTCAGTTTTCTTTTTGGAAGTCAAATTCACCGTTTTTGTAAGAACAAAACTAGTTTTATGTCAGATATTACACTGAAAACATTGAAACTAAAAATCGTTAGTAAAGCTTAAAAACTAAAAACTTCCCACGACAAGCTTCGTCCTCATAAGTAAGGTCATAAAGCAAGTTTTCATTTGATGATCGTTCCGACCGATTTCGGCCATAAAGACCACTTCGACTCCTACTTGATTAGGGGATTATACGCCCGGAGATGGCTAATAAAGCCGATTCTCGCAACGAATCTTTGCGCAAAATAAGGGCATGTGAGGACGCCGTTGTGGTTATTATAGTTGATGGCAGTGGGAAGACGGGCTTTAACTTCATCGCGTTTTCCATCAAGGTCGGATTCTTAATTCTTTTTCTTTTTTTTTCTTACGGAAAAGAAGACATACGAGCTAACGGTTCACATGATGATAAGCGATTCCGTTCCCCAAAGACACACACAACATTCGGAGAGTCGTGAGTTCATTTTAAACCTGATGACTCTCCATGAAATCAAATCTGTAAAGGCAATTGTAATTTTTAGTTAAAAGATAGCGGCTTTCTTCGCATACCCTCTTTTTTTCAAGTTTATACTATTAAGAATGTTACAAAATTGAACTGAGCAATCTCCTACCAATTTTTCATCAATTCCAGAAGGATTCATATCTTTAATTAAATACTCTTATATTTTCTTATTTTATAAAACTGCTTGAATAGTTGTAATGTTATGGAATGGAATATGTTTTAGTGCTTTGGTAAATAAGATATTAAGTTTGCATTTTAAATAAAACAGCGTAATGGTTTTTATCTCATTTTATTCTTATATTTTATCAACCGACGTTTAGAATTTTTTAGAGAGTTCATTAGTTCCAGTATTTGACAACCTGATGTCACTTGTTTATCCAAAATACCGTCAGCTTGGATATTGTATTTGATTGGATCCACGCAATAAATACTTATAATATCTTAAAGTCTTGAAGTGATGACTGAAGTTACAAAACATTTTATATTATATAATTTTGTTTTAACAAATAAATCTTATCTTAACGTAACCGTCATCGTAATTCCGGAAACAGTTGTTTGTAACAAATGGATACTCAGATCCCTTCATATAATGGTCCCATTTTCCATTTTCATTTCTATAAAAGCACAAAATTTGACATTGGGTTAAAATTATCAAAATTTTTAATCATTCATAATTATAGTCTAACAGTTTTAAGAAACACGTTTAAGTCACTTAGGTTCTAATAGGCAATGTTATTCTAAATCACATTAACTTTGAATTATACTATAATTTTTTGGCCTTATTTAGAATACATAATATGTAAATAGTGTAGTGTTCCGAGCTACGTCAGCAAGTAGCTCGTTCTACGGGGCAGAAATATGACACCTGAAATTTAATTCATAGTTTATTTTATTTAATCTCACAAATCGGCAAAACGCTAAAATGTATACCTATGATCTATCTCGAACACAGCTTGAGCGTAGAGTAAATTAAAGAAAAAATAAAAGTCAAAGGAAACAAAATCAAGACCTACTAACTAGTGTTATTTCAGTTTATATGGTTGATAAATTAAGAAGACCTAAAAGATACAATGGCTCACAGTGAGTTTTAATTATTCAGGTTGACTAAAATAACGTAATATGAAATTTTGGAGAGAAATTTGTATTTTGAAGCAAGCGATCTTCTATATATGGGATATTAACAAAGATAAGATGCTGCCATTACTGAGCAAACAAGACAGAATTTATTCGTTAGAAAAATTGTGTAAAAAAACATTAACGTTATTTTATTATATATCATAAACAGAAAGAACTCAAAAATGGTATTGTTATTATTAATTATTAAAGTTCTATGACTCCGAGGTGAGGTGAAGGACTTCAACAGTAGTCCTTTATCACGACCGGTCTTGAGCTGTTCGCTTTATCTCACTCCATGTCAATCCAATGTTCGTCACTTTCACCAGCACCCTGCAAAGCCAGATTTGTTAAGAATGGCCACGTTTTCTTTTTCTTGAGGAAATAAATCCAAAGCCTGCTTAGGAATATGGTTGAAGTCTTTTATTTTGTGTGTGGCCAGTCTAATTCCATTTATGACTAATGATGTGATGGACAATCGGCCTTTTATGGCATTCCTCTAGGAGGTCTTTATTAGCGATGGTCTCGGGCCAGTTAATACCTAGAATACAAAGGAGACACCGGTTGACAAAAACTTGGACTTGACGGGAAATATGTTTGGTGACTTTCCATGATTCACGTCAACTGAGCATAACAGATAAGACATTAGACCGGAAGATTTTGATTTTATGACTCCGAGTCTATTTCCGTGACTGCCACTCTGGTCTCAATTGTGCGAGGGTTGCTCGGGCTTTTGCAATCCACGAAGTGAAGTGCTCTTCTGATCTTTCAGTTTCTGACAGGACTCGCTCCACTATGTTTCCGAGCCAATTAGCAGCGTCTATAAACTGTTAATTGCATTTCTTTGGTTTTCCGGGTGGTTATTTTAAATCTTAATTTGCCCGCTTCCTATTTAAGATCGTTTATCTTACCTTGCATATCGGCGTGAGTATGACTCAGTCAGTCGAGATGCCTTTACTCTGTGACAGTAAAAAATAGGGGGGAAAGGAGGTAGCCCTGAGGAACACCTGAATGTACTATGTCTTCCGAAATAAGATGGTCATGTGTTACTTTGCATTTATTTTTTTCTGTATTATTTGTAAATTGCCTATTTAAGTAACCTCTTCGAAATGCTGTCGCCGGCGCTGAAGCTACCTCTCAGAGGTGACAATAAGCTGACCATCTTGGGACTTAAGAGGCTTCTTCTTATAATTTCTTTTACTAGTCAAGGTTTTGGTACCTTTATCTGAATCAAGTATATTTCCAACATTCACTGTTCATTCAGCATTATTGGCCAGCGACTTTTATGCTTCCGAACGCAGCGGTAGATTTCCTTGTACTTAAGATTGTATTGTATTTTAAGTTCTCCTTTGCAGCATAATTATGCATTTCACGCACATGAAGATGAAGTTTTTGCCTGTTTTCGACAAGCTTTTAAGTATATTGCGACAACCGGTCTTCACGCGAATGATTTTGTTTATGACCGAGTCAGTTGCATTGAGTTCAAAGAATCGGTTACTGAGTTCGACTTTGAAAGCATTGCTGGCATGTGTATCTCGATGTTTGTCATCGTTAAATCCTCTTCTGAACCAAACAGTTCCGAAACTCGAAAGTCGTAGCTCAACTATTACCAAATGGTGGCCGCTATCTATATCGGCGATATCAATATCTACGATTGCGGTCATCGTACAATGATGAACGCCAACTTGAACTAATTGCTATGTGGTCTATTTGGTTCGTGGTGACCCCAATGGGTGACTAGGAGAGTATTTGTGATGATCACTATGGATAAATAATGTACTTTCAATGATCAGATGGTGTTTTTGACAGAATTCGATGAATCGATCTCCATTTTCATTGCATACTCCAAGTCTTTGTATACCAACTTTAGCATTTGGGTCTCCCATGACAATGGTGTAGTCTTGTTTTTTGGTGGCCTTATAGTTGCGTTGGAAGCATTATAAAAGTCGTCATTTATATCTTCCTTAGCTGTGTTGGTTGGAGCGTAGCACTGCAGTATGATTAACTTTCGGGGTTTTGAGGTAAAACGGGCACAGATAAACCTGTCAGATATTGGTTTCTAGTCTAGAAGGCATTCGATGCATTAGAAAGAAAATTTCACGCAAGATTCACTAATATCTTTTTCATTTTCTTTGCCTGAATATAGCAGACTTTCAGACGGCCGTAAATTCCTAAAAACGTATTTGAACGTTGTATCCAAGCATTATGACTTCTACTTAGGCTAGACGGCTATCATCGTATACTGTACGTACGCTCAAAAATGCAATTTGTGTCCTTGTCTTATACCTAATATCAGTGGGTAAAATATCGCGCCGTTTTCTTACTGTTTCCGTTCCTTAAGTGAACGCGAGGTTGAAACAGTTCCTAGAGGGGACGACGGGGACATGAATGACTCGGACTGGTTAGGCTTATGCTTTGTTAGAGTACTTCGTCACAAGTTTACCAGATTGTTGCTTGATACTTTATAGGCAATGCTCTTCTCATATATAGAGATTCCCACAAAGACCATTCACTAACCGCCCTCCCAACCATACATATAACAAATAATTAAATACTCAGTAATTTCGCCAAATATTACAGAACTTCGGCATCTAATTTCATTCGTAAATTAAATAATTTAACGAGCAGCGTCACAATGGTTTCAAGGACTCGGTACTGTCTAACCAATTTTCACATAGTCTGTAATAATTGATTATGCCATCTTGCGTTAGGAACTTCTAAGCGAGCTGGAGCGCCAACAAACTAACTCAATCTGTACCGTAACGTTCGTGCCTAAAATTTGATACGGTAAATCAATCCCACTCCTATGGAATATAACTTTCTCTTTTTCCTATTATGAAAGACTTTGTTTCCCCCACTTATTTAAATAAATCTTTTATCTCGCGTCAAACAATTAAAGAGTCCTCCAATGTTTACATAATTTAAAAATCTCTGTTCTTGAACACAATACTAGCTTATTCGGTACCTGTTTCGCTATGCGGGCGATATTAATCTGAGACTCTTTGGCTGAGGACATTCGAAGAAATGGAGCTAGTGGGAACCAAATCTTTAATTACAGAAGTTATTCATTGTTATCATATCTACCATAATTTATCTCCATGCCTCAGGATGCTTGAAAGAGAATGCTTTCAGGCTTTAGGTCTGCCGTTTGTGATACTTAATTTAAGGCAAATGCAATGAAATATAAATAAATACATAAAAGAAACCCCTCATACTCACCAGTTGATTTAAAAAGAAACTTGAAAAAACATTTGAAATGATTCTGACTTGCTTGCCTTACTTCCTCCAAAGATATATATATTACTTTTGCTTGCTCAGTATTCTGAAGTGTATCCCGCTTTATTCCAATCAAAATAGCTTAGGTTTTTGGACTTTTTGGATTATATATTGGACGTGTTTCCAATATAGCGACACTTCTTTTGCGTTAATTTGCAAACGCTCTAATGAATAATATACAAAAGTACAAATTACACTGTTTGAAATATACACTGTTTGACTATGTACAACTGGGTTTTGTACATTATATGCTACTAAAGTAGCAAGTAGTTTTTTTTATAATATAAAGGTAAATACGTTGTATTTTTGTAAAGTTAAGACTAGATTCTCTAGTCAAAATAAAAAAAT
>JAOCPS010474199.1:0-11742 GCA_025505425.1 Graphium colonna
TCGCGGTTTATTTTTAAATTTTATCACCCGACGTTTCGAACCCTTTACAGCGTTCATGGTCACGGGTAGGACTAAGTCCTACCCGTGACCATGAAAGTTGTTTAATTTAAAATGTCAAATATTCGCGTAAGTCTTAGAAATAATATTATGTCAAGTTTATTTGATAGTCTAAATAACCCGTAATAAATTAGTCCACGGAAGACTGAGCAGAGATGTATTAAGTCAATATCTGAAGATAAGGATCCCTTTGAAATATGGGCAACTTTTAATAATTATTTGGTTTTTTATTCACAGTTGAACTCTGAGGGTTATCGGCTGCCAAAGTTGTATATTAACACCCTATTATTAGCTTCGCTTCTATGTTTGTTTGCTTGTTTGTAACCGACTCTTTTGAACACTATTTTGACCCACTTTCCGCGGACAGATTTTATTTAGACTTTGCAGACTTTTCAGGGGCCGATGACATTACAATAATTTGATAAGTACGAGTATATCCCATTATCCTGACTAGGATCGCCAGGACTTATCTTTTTTACTTTTTAGTTCCATTTTATCATTAAAGCGTGTTTTTTTTTGTTTTTTAAACTATATTTTATTATTATTATTTCCTGAATGTAACAAGTCAAATTTAAAATCTAATCTTTTTAACATAAGGTGGTATTTATGTTTGGAAATAATTTTAGTCTGCTACGTTAATAACAAAAAAAATAAACCAAATGGATTGGATTTGCACACGAAGGATTCTACAATAATTTTTTGGTATAGTTTATGGGGCCCACCCTTTAAAGATTTATTATTTATTGTCATAGTGGTAACGGAAACACATGTTTTGCAAAAATTGCAACTATCTACCTATTTTGAATCATAAGATATATTCCGCTGACATATAGACGGACGGACGGACAGCGGAATCTTAATAATAGGGTCCCGTTGGTTACTCGATTCTTAATTTTTTTTTTTAATTGAAAGCCGTAGTTTTGGGGTTAGGCCACCCAATGGTCCTACTGATTGGCAAAAACAAGAGATTCTGCAATGGTCGATCTTCGACCGAATTAACTTTATAATACTTTAAATGTCTATCTTACCTATTTGCGAAAATGATGCAAAAATTACTTCCATACTGTTAGAAACAAAAAAAATGGTGAATAATAAATGGTGAAAAATGCATTAACTGACGATAACAAACAATCTTAATAAGCAAAAAGTCTGTATCAAAAAACCTATAGATCTAAAATCATCTAAAGTACCGGAAAAAAATCACAGTGCTGTTTGCAAAATATTTTATTCACTTTTCAGTTTAAAACACACGTATATTCGAGACCTCCATGATTGTAGGGGAAAAGACGTTTATTCGCTTGTCATGTCTCTTTAAAAATACGTTAGATGATTGAAAAGCATTTTAATTGACTACAAAAAAGGAGGAAGGTTCTCAATTCGAATGTTTATGTATTTTTTTTTTGTTATGTACATTCGCTCATATCTCTGTCATTTAGGAACTGATTTTCAAAATTATTTTTTTTATTCTATAGTGTATTCCTCAGGAATAGTCTCATAGAATTTTCAGGAAAATCGGTTTAGTAGTTTCTTTGAAATGGAAATAACAAAATTGATTTTATGTATCTTTGCGCGTATCCGTCTTTTATGAATCAATTTAATAATTGGTTTTTATAATTTTCCGTTAAAACAAACTTGTTTTTATCTGCTAGTCACATAGAGTAAGGTTGGCAAAAATGCATTTTTACAAGCTTTTTCGTTCATCTGCCCCAATGTATGTGCAATGAAATCTTGCAAGTTCAATAGGACCCACTTCCCGATTTCCGATCGAGCAGAAAATTTGCAAGCGTAAAGTAGTGTATATCGTGTGACAATGCAATATTATGATGATATGGAACTGATCTGATGGTAGAGCTCCGAAGTGGCCATAGAACCTCTCTAATGAAACGCAAACCCATCGAGTTTGGGCACGTTTGATTCGTCTTGAAGAGCATTATAGGCCCTAAAAGCTTGTTAATAATTATGTTTTTTATTCGAATTTATTTATGTATAGATGTATCTATCTATATGTATATATAGATAGATACATCTTTACCGCGATAACTCTTGAACCACTCCAGTTTTAATAAAATTTGTAATGTTTATGTAGGTAACATTAATACAATTTTAAAGAATATAATGGGATCAATGCATGACTTTTGGTGGGATGCCGGATGGCCATGTCAACCGTTTTCTTTTCCTATTCCTATCCCCTCCAAACCCTTAATCCCGACCTAACCTTATCCAATATCCCAGGTTGACAACGTACTCGCAACTCTCCGAATGTTCCGAGTGTCTATGGGCAACGGGATTGCTTACCATCAGGTGAACCGTCTGCTCGTTTGTCTTTCTTTCCATAAAAAAAAATCAAAATCGGTTTAGTAGTTCCTGCAATATTTAAACAAATGTAACTAAATTTCAACAAATAAAATAATAGCGAAGTCGAGGTTCAAGACTACTAGTAATTTATAGGATATTTTTTTCATTAGAAACTATTAGGTTCAAATAATTTGGACTGCTGAAATCTATAATGGTATCAAAGAAGACCGTGTGAGTCAATTTAAAACTTGTATATAACTTGCGGATCCAGTAGGTGTCGTTCTACCCTAACATTGACGACCAACAGCGCCACCTATCGTGAACAGAAATCAATCGGAGACCGACTCGAAAACACATACCAAAGTTTTTTCGATCCGGCCTTACCGGATATGCCTTAAGATCTATAGAGATAAAGGAAGTTTACACGTACACTATAATATTAAACCATTTTACTAATATTATCAAACATTTTTTTTTATAAAAAATATTCATGTAACCATTACAACTGAACTCTTCACTTGTGCTAGGATATGGTTCACGCCTATAGTTGAATGGCGGGATTCGAACCCTCGATTACGCCATCTAATGTCCGTATGCTTAACCATTAGATTTAGATTTATGGAATTATTCATTAAATTATCTTCAATCCCAGTTTGTAATTGTAGCTACAACGAAAACGTTGTTTCTGCTAACTATTGATGAATAGTGGTCCTCCGCCGTAAGGCGTTGCGACTGTTTAGTGTCTACAACCATACATCAGTACATATAGGACATAGAATATTTATGAGTTATTTAATATTTCGTTAAATTCGATAAACAGCTTTAACATGAATGGCCTTAATTTTATGCTCCTTTAAATTTGTTTGCTTTTATAACGTTAAATAACTTCAACTAAGATCATTTTGATTATTACTTAATATTTGTCATCGTAAAGTTCAAAAAACTCAAATCATTTTGCATAATAATTTTATCAATATTAATATTTAAATATATATGCTACATTACAGTTAAAGGAGATGTTTCAAATTGGGCTTATCTGTGTACAGTTGTAAAATAAAATATAGTTTAAAAAATTTAAAAAAAAACACGCTTTAATGAGAAATCGAACTAAAAAGTAAAAAATTATATGTCCTGGCGATCCTAGCCAGGATAATGGGATATGCTTATCAAATTATTGTTTTGTCATCGGCCCCCGAAAAGTCTGCAGTTTGAATAAAATCTGTCCGCGGAAAGTGGGCCAAAATAGTGTTCAAAGGAGTCGGTTACAAACAAGCAAATAAACAGACAGGTGAAGCTAATAAAAGCGTGTTAAAATAGAAAAAAATCGGTAATACCAGTAAAAATATTATGGTGATACGTAAAAATTTCTAGTGTGGCTTACATTAAATAACACCAAATAGTTGGAACGATGTTCCTTATGCCGCGTTGCGGAGAGGCACCCTAGCTGGCAAAAAACGTCTGCAACGTAAGATTCATCGTATCCATAGTCTATGTATGATAACTGTACAGTGTCTAATCTATAGTTTTCGGGGATGACTGTTTATCCATTTATATATTTACATATTTTTTTAACAATTTATTATTTAATTTATTTATTTTTATTTATTAATTACTAAATTTAGTTATTTATTATTATTATTGCAGTTTGCTATTTCTATAATATCTTACTTATGTAAATAGCCGTTTCTATATATATTATTATTATATATTTTTTATGAAATATAGTAAACTTGAAATTCAATTTTTATATTAAAGAACTTCTTTCCTATCTGGTGTCCCACGTTACCACAGGGTTTTATTATTTTTACATTTCCCAAAGGAAATCGATCTATAACTGCCACTATCGTCCAAGTTTAAAAAAAAGTGATAAAGTCAATATAACATTAGAAAACAATCATAACATATATAACGTTTACAGTTAAACATTATATATTTTAATCTAATAAATGTATATAAAAGGCCCGTGCTTAGTTTATATTTATTTTTCAACGATAAGTCGACCATAAAACGACCATAAAATCGATCATATGATCAATCTTCAACTGATATGACCTAACAGAATGAGAAATATTTTTTCACTGAAATTTGCTTGACGTTTGTTGTATTTGTATTGCGTGTTTTGCCTTTTATGCGCTATTTATGGCAGATTGATACAACTACGCCTTAAGCCTTAATTTTTTGTCTTCTCTATTAGTTGCTCTTTACTGACCTAGTATTGACTATACTGATTTCGAGCTTTACGTTTGATTCAAGATTGTTATGATTAATTCCCTTTGATCCAAAATTATAAGAATTGTCTGGTATTTGAGTTTGGTTCAGTATTGGAATAGTACTCAATGACGTAGCTAGCATGGATGTCACACGGAGCGGTCTAGTAATTAGGGTTGCCACCTTTTTTGGGCAAATAAAACACTTGGTAATATGTAATATTGAAAAAAGTATATCGCATAAAAATTATGTAATTATGTGTAAGTATTTTAATTTCTCATTTTGCTCAAAATACGTTTCTGTCATTTGACAGTCGGTAATAACAAATATTTCTTATGTCAAATATTCTATAATATATAAGTATTCGCCATATTTATGATCAGTGTTATGAATGGTTGTTGAATAAAAACAATAAATTAATTTTAATGAAGATAAATTCGCTCTTTAAACTAATCAAAAAATTATATATTTTTATTGTTTACCTTTATATGTACCTTTTTTTTCAATCCCACCTAGCAAATCTCACCACACCATAGGTCAACTGGTAGAGAATGCCTTAAGGCATTAAGTCCACCTTTTGTGTCCTAATTAGAAGGATTTATAATAAAGTTTAAATAAATAAAAAAATAAATAGATTAACACACAATAAAATAAGAATAAAATCATGAACTTACAAAGTTAATATTTCTATTATTTCATTTTGGTTTTTTCATGGTTCGGTAGTCCGCTAGGAACCCTTATAGTTTCATCATGTCGGTCTTGTATGCTAATTGTGCGCAAAATGTGCTGAGCTACAACTTAAACTAAAGCAGACTCGGTATCATACATAATTATTCTTGTACAACTCTACAAACTTATGTACTGTGTACAAATGTATGGAGTCAAGGGCAATATTAAATTTGTTGGTATTTATTTTGTCAAGCGGTCGGATGGACCATCGGATGGGTACGGAACCCTTTCGTGTGCGAGCCCGATACGCTCTTGGCTGGTTTTTTTGTATAAGTACGCTTGTATTGAGTTTTTGTCAAAACATTTTTTTTTCTTCTTTCTATTATAATTTTAGTATAAGCAGGATTATAATGAAGGTCGCTTAAATGTATCCCCATGCACTTCCCGCCAGATGAAGAATTTAGAATTTAGTTACCATTTAAAAAATAAATGTTATTTCGATTAGACAGTTTGTGTCACAAAATTTAATAATTAGTACACGAAACGTACTTTGATAAACAATCGATAATATTTTATTTACAAACCCCAACCTATCTAATAAATCTATTTTATATAACTTCCCAGGTTAAAAACGTACTCGCGAATCTCCGGGTATTGTGTGTGTCAATGGACGTCGATATTGCTTAACATCCGATGAACCGTTCACTCTTTGGTCTCTTATTCCGTAAAAAACGAAATTAAAAGAAATAAGGATATCCGGAAACCTGTGATGCAATATTTCATGCTATAAGGCCTGTGATGATTCAAAACTTCTATCACATGATAGTGGTTAAGAGGCTAGATTATATATAAACGTATGGGAGTATCGAATCTGAGTTAGTGTGGATATCCTTGCTCCCAATGATGTGAAAAAAATAAAATATATACTGTAGGAAATATTCTCTAATGTCCTTTTGTATCAATTTGATGTAATCGCAGAATGAATCGGGGAAAATAATAGTCTAAAACTCCTATTAGGGTATATAGTATCAAAATGGCAGTGCGAGCAATAAGATACAAGGTGGCAAAGCCGAAATTTGGAAGGATCACCTCGAAATATTTTAAATAAAGCACATTTAAAACCACCAGAAGGTTTAACAGGTGACCATATTTTTTGACCTGAGTAATATCGTATATATGGCAAAATTTTCAATGTTTCGGTCGTTGTATTCAGTCGCTTTTCAGTAAAAGACGTGAGAATGATGATGTTTAACACATTTCAAAGCTAGTTAATGCATCCCATGAGAGAAAACACTCTTTGACAAGAATTAATTTTATTACATTCCAATCAGGGACCAAAGTCAAAGTTTAACACTCTTTAAAATCACAAGCCAAATGAGTTCAGTTTTACGCTGGTTTTGCCTGTTGTTGTGATATCACTAGGTTAAGTGGTTTTTATAATTCTTTACGTCAATAATATATTTAGTTTCAATTTTAAGTTGAAAAAAGATAAATTGTATTAAATATGAAGATATATCATAGTGTATATAGTAGCTGGAGACCAAAGCATGGTTGAAGGCAGTCGTAATTGTTTAAGTAATTTTACGCTATTTCTACATTGCATCCAATTTTTGAATACAAATAAAAATATAAATTTTATGTTACGAGTTGACACCTGTTATGATTTAGTTGTAAAAATGCAGATATGATAAAACATACTATTACTAAAAGATAACTGATATTACGGCACAAGCCAAGGAACAGTTACTAAAAACCCAACAGCGTCGTTAAAATATGTGGACACCGGCTGACCTCCCCAGTATGTATATGCTGTGGAGGTCCGGTAGGCGTATGCCTAGGCTGGTACAGGGGCACAGTCTAGAGTTTTCTTTACCCCATACTCTTGGGATCTTATATAGATAACAAAAAAAACCTTATAAACGACAACCATGGCGTTCAACGGAAAAACGGAGAAAAGCATAGCTGAAGTTGAAAAGGAAAGCTGGGTCCCGAGTGGGGCCCGAGGTCCTGGCGGAAGAGGTTGAGTACGCCGTGGGAAACGGGATCGGCGGGTGCCAAGCCACCGGTAAGCCAAAGAAGGGGCGTGGACGCCCCCCAATTTCGGGCCTGTACGTCGGCCCAGCGAAGGCCAAGGCGGCGCTGAACACTCAACGTGAGCATGAGCTTGCACTGGAGGTGGAGGCGGAGCTGGCGGTGGAGGTCGTGGAGAGGAGCAGGGCGCTGCGGACCCGGGCACGGGCAACGGTGCCCGAGGGTCTAGGAGAGGTGGCGCCTGGCGAGTGCTCTGCTGACCTCGTTACCTCGCTGGTCGACGCGGCGATGAAATTGATTTCCAGCGTGGCCAAGAAGTCCTCCTTACAATTACAGAAAATTATTCGGATTTACACTCTAACTACCGCATAGTCTATGCGGTAGTTGCATTTGCATGCATTTACTAGAGCGTAGCGACGAGCGTACAAGTAGATTAAGAATTGAATGGCATGTACGAGAGCGTAGCGAGAGATTTGTCCCATACCATAACATCCTACACATTTGTTATGGGTAACTTCACTAACAACGTGGTAGTACGCGAATTTGGCGAGTTAAAAGCAGGAGCTTTGGGGCAGAAACTACAGGGGACAAATGCTATTAAAATTCTTTGTTGCTATTTCAGAAGATAAAAAGTCAAAACTTAATTAATTATTATGACCTTCTACAAATACTAAGGCAATGCTAATATTTAACGTCATATCTAAATGCATATTGCAAAATTATAAAGTTTAAGCCGTTTGCGATATGTAGTTTTATATAATTGTGGCGAGATTAATTATTGATTTTAAAAATCAAAAATATTTTTCAATCGGTAATATGAGATACCGAATTATCTGTATAGTTTTTAATAGAAAAACATATTACTACCCACAATTATTGTATTGAGTTACAGTTATTGAGCATAAAGAGACATCTAGTGATTTGAATTCGTTAAAAACTTTAAATATTACATTACAGTCCTTAATATTAACATTTAAATAAACGACTGTGACACAATTAATTTGATTTCGATAAGTTTTAATGATTTATGGCCATTGTTCTTTATTTAAATGCACGACATATTTTATATGCACCTAAATTACCATAAGCCTTGTAAATTTTATTTGTTTAACTGAATAAATTAAGAATATTGTTCACTTTAAAAATCTTTAAGGATCTTGCTTACGATAATTTCGTCTCACGTCTGTTTAGAATTTTTCGACACTGCTCGTTTTTTTATGTGTGCTGTGGTAACACGACATCGCTTATGTGACATTAATATTGTGTCTTATAATGACCTAAGTCCGTCGTTGTTTATAAAATCCACATATACCGTAGTAAGCCCACGTATAACAAAGACAAATTGTATATTTATTGCATGCCTAATTCGGACCGCACTTGTTTAGGTTAAGGTTACAAGGGATTATGTATAAATAATTCAACACATCCCTACAAGCATAATGAAGATCGACTGGACACTGCACAATTTTGTTTGTCTTAAATATGTAAATTTGTTGACCACATAAACGGCATGGGTATCCGCCACAAATCACGCAGTAATTTATTGATATAAAATTTTAGCTGGTTGTCACTACCTTTTATATAAAAATCTCGTATCACAGTGTAAGTTATCGTACTCTTTGAAGCTGCTTCACTGATTTTATGAATTATTTTGGTATATTTGATAGGTAAGAGGTCGCTATCGATGTAAGTTAAAGTAGTAAAATAATTTATAATGGAATAGAAGGTGATCAAAGCTTTTCGAGAGGCGTATAGTAAGCCATTAAAGTTGGGTAGGAAATTTGATACATAGTCGTATGTATGGAGGTTAAAGACGAATCCAATCGAAGCATCCAGATCAGAGTAACAGACGTCACCGTCGTCAATTAACGGGAAGATCAGGAACTGCACATAAAATTTCATAAAACTTCATAAAATTTCATCGGCAACTTATTTTTGAACCTATAAATATAACGTAGTGTCTCTAAAACTTTTGAAACTTGTTATATTGCCAACTCGACGTCCTGTCGATGTACGACCCAAGATTTTTAACATTATGGGTGATAGGTACGGCCAAGTCGTAAACTGTTATTGAAGGAAGCTTATCCAAGTCAACTTTGTTTAAAACACGGGAACTTCCAACTACTATACCTTGGCACTTGAATGGGCACTTAAACGAAACCTGTCCGACCATTTATGAATAACAGCCAGATCTCCATTAACACAACCGATTTTTTCAGAGATATTCTTTGCAGTTTCCTGGACGTACAGCTATAGATTATCGGCATTAAGATGGTATGCACGTTCTAGGTCACGAGTTATAGAATTAAATAAAAACTGTTATTAAAATAGGAGAAAGAATAGCGCCTTGAGGGACACCACTGGCAAGGCTTAGCCAGCTAGATGACGACTCATTTATATTAAATGCTTGGAGGGGCTCTCGAAGGTACAAAGGGAACAATTCTAGCACTTCACCGGAAATCATTAAAAAGGAAAGGGCTGCTAAGAGGATAAAGTAAATGGCAATTAATTTTTTAACGCATCTTATGCGTTAAAAAATTAAATTAAGACTAGGACAGTAAGTTTTATGTTTTCCATACCAGCCCAAGTATCACCTGTCATTTTTAAGGAGAGCGGTTGTGGTATTATATCCAGATCTATATCCAGATTAAAAACAATTTAATTAATTGCTATTAAGAATAAATTGTTGTAAAAACGCTCTTGTTCGTTCTCTGCCAAAGTAATCTAATCCCTCAGTTATTACACCACAAGAAATGGAAATGTACACTATCCAAAAAATAATTGTATTGATGTGGGTGATCACTGGTAAAATATGGTGAATGAGGGGTGCTATCATTCGTCGGCCGATGTTATCGAACCCGACTGTATTCAATTTGATGGCAAAAATGGACTTTTTTACTTCTTCTACAGTAAGTAGTGAAAAGTTAAAAAAATCTATATCCGGGCGCGTATTAATATAAATCACTTAAATAATGAATTTATAAGGTGTAAGAGCATAAGAACTTTTCACAGCTTTTGCTGCACTTCTACAGCGGCGCTAGCTCGGGGAAGTACCATACAACCATCCATATTAAGTCCGCAAAAAATTATATTTGTGTGACTTTTGGGGATTCCGGAAGGCCATGTCCATCCTTTCCTTTCCCACCTTTTTTACTCCAAATCTTTAGTCTTGACACCTTCCTATCTAGTAAACCTATTCTGTCCAATTTCCAAAGTTGAGACTGACTGACTCGTGTTGCGTGTGTCTAAGGGCAACGGGATCGCTTACCACCACATCTGCTTGTTTGTCTTCAGTTTCATAAAAAAAGAAGAATTATTTTCACGTGTAGGTGCAAAAATGTTAATTAAAATCATCCAAACAAAAAGTGGTACATAGGTTTTGTAACCGCGACTCGCCGATACCGAAAGTACCAAGAAACTTCCAGATATCATCAGAATTATACGAAGCAATGCTATCGAGCATGTGTAGGCGTTGGGCGTTACGTACCAACTGATAACACTTTCACAACTTTTCATCAAAGACTCTAAAGCTTATGACGGAACGACTTGAAAATCCCCCGATCACTTTGTTAGAATACCGGGCACACAACAATAAAAAAGGTAAAGTGGTATGTATTGACCTTCAATGCTTTAATACAATCTTAACAGAAAGAGCGATTGAGCAGCATCGAAAATCGAAGAAATTTGTACAATGTATGGGAAGAAGTCACCTAACGAACAAACCATCAAGGGAAGGGAGGGAGAGTAGTCAGCGAAGAGAGAGTAAGAGGTCGAAGTTATTTATAAAATCTCTGCGAAGAAGTCACCTAACGAAGAAACCTGCAAAAGAAGGGAGAGTATTCAATATAAAGCCGGAGATTCTGTCGGAAATTAAGGGCCTCTATAGCCAGCTTTACATGTTCCACTCAGCTTGACCTAAAACCTATATAAGAACGCACGAGTCTTTCTCATTTGTCACTTAAATTAAGATTTACCCAACGTCAGTCAAGACGAAAATGAGTTAGCTCTTGAACAGCTCAAGATTAAAAAAGCCCCTGGGGAGGATGTAATTGTAACGGAGCTTTTGAAGTCGGGAAACGGAGCTTTTTAATGCCATTTTCTTTGAAGGGAGAACTCAAGAGGCATGGCACAAGAGTATAGTAATCTTGTTCCTGAAAAAAAGAGACAAGACTTTATTTAAAAACTACAGCCCTATCTCTTGAGCGATGTGTACAAAATGTTACCAAGAGTCATCACTAATCATCTTGAACGAAAAGTCAACGAATTGCAGCCACCTAAACAGGCTGGATTTCGGCAGAGTTAAATCACCGTAGACCACATCCATATCGTGCGGCAGATTACACCAAAGTCACAAGAGTACAATCTGTCGCTATTTTTAATATTCGTGTATTACGAGAAGACATTTTACTCTGTCGAGGTCTGGCCAAGGATCGTTTCTAGAATGAGATTATCCGACTAAGATCTAAGGTTAACGTCGTAGCT
>JAOCPS010474527.1:0-11739 GCA_025505425.1 Graphium colonna
CTATCCTTCTCTTTTCCCACCAAAGCCTTAGTTCCGAACCATCCTTTGCATTAGACCTCCTCCTTCATCCGGATGTTGCATGTGTACGGGCGATGGGAACGCGTACCATCAGGTGAACCGTCTATTTGCTGTCTCCCTTTTAACAGTAAAAGGAAACAGGATCGGAGGAAGAATATGTAATATTCCGTTTTTTATAAATAAAATCCACACTATCCTGAGCAAAGTCGTGAGCTAATGCTAGCTAGTATACAAGTATGACTTGCTCCTGCAACTATGTTGTGTAAATGCAGAATGTGACGCCCACAGCACTTCCACGCGCATTTACAGCCGTTTTATTGCACATTAGGGTACACACACAATGAAGGGTCAACTCCACCGTGCAATATTATATTTTTTTCTATCCATTTTTAACCGACTTCAAAAAGGGAGTAGGTTCTCAATTCTTAAATTTTATACGTACGTTCCCGCGTATCTTCGTCGTTGGTGACTCGATGTTATTTTTTTCTGAAAAGATATTATTTCCAAATGACCCATGACAAATTTTTAAGGGTTTGAAGACGGATTTTGTGATTTTCTGTGGAAATAAACTGTATTTAATAGTCCATTTTTTGGGACAGCCACTTTATATTATGAAAGAAAGAATAAATAAAATTTAATTGGCGCTTTGAGCTATTGCAAAACCGGCGATTGATTCAATTCGGACGTTTTTATTTTTATGTATGTCTGAGCATCTATATTGATGCACCAATTTAAAGGATTCTTTTTTTTATCTGAAAGAAACAGGAACCTATGGAATGGTCGCATAAAAGATCGAGTAGTTTGTTTTTGAAATCAAAATAACAGAAAACGTATGTCTTGGAATGACACGTCTAAAGCCTTTAAGTCGGGTTTTGTAATTTTCTATGAATATAATCTTGTGATAGAATACAATAAATCTTGGAACAAACGGTGCACTTGATTATAATCCACTAACCATGGACAATCGTTTAATTAGTGGGTTTGACTACCTAGGATGCTCGGAGTACAGGATAAATATATTGAAAATATTAATTAATTAAAGGAGGAAGGATGGGAAATGGGATAAGTGTAATCGACATATTGCATCTAGTAGTTTTTTCTGACATATAACAAGTTAATATATATAAAAAATGATAATTTACTAAAGTCTGTATATACAGAGTTATTTAATACAAAATAGTACAGGCAGTCTTATAGTCTTATATAATAAAATATAACCCTATAATAGCAATAGGAGCTTTCTGTAATTTTTTGTCTGTCTGTTTGTAAGGGAAACACAAAAATTACAAAATAAAATTAGGCGCAGTTTCCACAGTTGTATCGGTTTACGTCTACTTAAATCTGCTTGGTCTTTTATATTGATACGGCGTTTAGAAACCGGGAAGAACAAAGAACTTGTTTAATTGTACAGTTTTAAAAATATATCTTTTTAACTTGCGAGTTAATCTGCAGCAGTTAGTGTGGTGTAACAAATATATTTGTCTTAAACTTAACTCTGACTTTGACCTCATAAAACAGGTGTTTTATTTAACCTTTTCGACTTTCCAATTCTGCTAGCTAATTAGTAAAGTTATATACTAAATATTTATTTTGTTTAACCCAATCGCTACGCACCATTAAACGAATGACAGGTAAAACGCCAGTTTCTAAAAAAAAGAAATAGTGGTTGTCAAACTTTTAACAAGCCTACAACGTTTATGTTTTGAGTGTAATAAAAAATATTGCAGTGCAGGTGGCAAAAATTCTTGTTTGAATTTTTACTGTTTTTTAATTTTTTTTTACGCGCTAGTTTTATGGATCTTTTTTTTTAAACAACCAGTTTTATCGAATGAAATTAATATGTCTCGTTTCGTTTTTTTTCGGGTAGACTATGGACTATTTTTTAGCGTTTGTGAGTGTTTTTTCGATTTATATTTCAGTATATATCAAAATGTATTTTTAAATTTATCTGATTATGCCCTAAAAAGTCGGTATAAAATAAAGTATGCTTACTTTTGGGATTGCCGGTTTATCATTCCTGCCCTTTGTTTTCCTACTTCTTTCCCCTCCAAACCTTCTATCCTATCCAGTAATCCTATTTTATCAAATTTCCCAGGTTGATAAAGGACTTGCGACTTTCCGGATTTTGTGAGGACGGGATCGCTTAAAATCAGGTGAACCGTCCATAAAAAGTGCTATAATCTCTTTTTGCGTCGTGTTCTTCATTACTGCTTATCTGCAAGTGCCTTCACTGAAGTGTCGGCGAGCAGCCTCTACATCACTCTCTCCTCCGCTTGTCCCATTGCATAGTGTTGAAAATGAAGGTCAAAATGTTTAGCCCCAGTATTACTTCAACTTTTGGATGGTATAGCCGGTTATAACATGTTTACCATGTCTCAAATAATACGGTAAATAGCTACTCAAAATCGATATTCTATATAAATCACTTGTTTGAGTAAATTTGTCAGCCCAGCTGATATATATTTACAGTTACATTTGTGTGTTGATTGTTGCAGTGTTCACGATGCCTTGGAGGCGTGAAGACTGCGGAAGTGGCTTGCACGGACCAATGATTTAAAGTTCTTTGGAAACAGTCTGTTGTTGTATGAAATTGATGTGAATGAGATCATTGTAAGTCTGCTAAAGATGGCCTTGATTTGTACTTTATTTTGTGTTATTTATTTTATTACTCTAACGATAGTATAAGTACTAAATAGATTTGAATGAAAATATACCATCACGTGCCTTATATATAGTTCATTATTTGTAAGATATAATTATGTATTGTATGCTTAATTTTTCACACAAATTTTGGCATTGACAGGTTCAAGTTTACTGAATTTGGGTGATAACATCGATACATCGTTTATGGATTCTAGTTTGGACACATGTACAGACGCATTGTCAGTTGGGGAGAAATATGGACATTGGATAGAAGCTGATAAATTGTCTGGGAAAGAAAAGGGAAAGAACAAGCTCACAGGCGAGGCCTACTTTACCTTACTCTGACCTCGTCAAACCAAGCGAAGACAGCTGCAAGAGCCGTAAAGATAGGTTCCATTAACGGATTCAAAAGAGTTAAGTGCCACTACAACATCTTTCGGATAGAATTTTGTGCAATTCGTACTAACATAACTTCTTAAAATGCTATTTACTTGGACGTATTTGTTCGGCAACAGTACACAAAAAGTGGTTCAAAATTCGGTATGCCTTTGAAACAACACCAAGTCACAAAGAAAGCCGGTGATATAACTAGAAGTTGACCCTCATAAAACTGCCGCTGTTCCGAGCAGTGTTTGCAGGCAGCGAAAACATTTGCTAAGACAATACGGCGGCATGCGCCTGCGCAAACAATACGAACAGACAAACAGTACCACAGCATACCAGGTTACAACGATCAAAACACAATGTAGTACATACATCGACTCGTTTATACTGATACTTAAGCTACTTAGTACTACTACTACTACCTACTAACTTCTTAGTTTTATTATCCGCCTGATACTACCTACTAGCTACCTTGTACTTATCCACCTAAAGTAAAGTAAAATAACAGCCTATTTTCAAACTGTCCCACTGCTGGGCAAAGGCCTCCTCTAGGCAGAGGGTATAGGGCATAGCCTAGCATCCACCACGTTGCCCAGTGCGGATTGGCGGACTTCACATATCTCAGTAAGATTATTACTTACATATGCAGGTTTCCTGACGATGTCTTCCTTCACCGCAGAGCATGTTGTAAATCAGCGCTTAAAATTGCGATTAGAAAATTAATAATTTTATTGGTGTCGGCACCGGGGTTCGAACTCAGGTTCGCCTCGATTGAACAGAATTAAAAGCGAGCGCCCGGAGGCTGAGCTACCACGGCTCTCTCTATCTAATACTACCTAATAGCTACCTAGTATGTACTACTATCTACCTAAAACTACCTACTAACTACCTAGTACTACCTACTACCTACCTAGCACTACGTAATAGCTGCCTCTTATCACTTAATATAAACGGGTGCATTGTCATTATAAGTTAAACAGATTATGCTCGACCCCTTAAGAAAGCAACGGTTTGCTAGATAGGCTTAAATTTATCTCTTGAATCTGGCTATCATATACAAAAATATTTTTTGCATTATCACTAGTATTTTAAGAGATTAACGTTTATAGTAACAACAAGCTCTCCAGCTAAATATTCGTATAGATACGCAGCAATGGATGCGACGAAATGGTTTGAATCGTGCATCTTATAGTGCCGTGGATAGGATGTCGTGGACAGGTCAATGCATCAGGGAATCTTTTGTTCTTAGACTCTTATATATAAACTGTATAACATTATCTCAGAGTGACAATAAGTCAATTTTAACGCTACCTGAGTCTCATTAGCCAGATACACATATATAATTCTATACTAGTAATATAAAGCTGTTTGTTTGTTCGGTTAAATGCACTAATCTCCGGAACTACTGGTCCGGATTGAAAAATTCTTTAAGTGTTCTAGTGCCTATTTGTCGAGGAAGGATTAAGGCTATATAATATCACGGCATGATCAATAGGAGCGTAATATCAATGAAAAATGTTGCAAAAACGTAGAAAAATACGCGAATGAAACCGCGAGGAAAAGGGTTGTATAGTACAATTTTCCACTAAGGTCCTTTCGCAAAGTATACGGCAGAAATCACGCAGGTAGAAGTTCTATCCTTTAGGTTCATTGGATAAGTAGACTTTGTGACTTTTTCTGTATTTCATTCGAGGATTCTCCAACTTTTATCGAGTACTAGTTATTCCCCTCGGCATCACTCGAGTGATCGATTTAATAATAATCAGCAAACATAGTTAATAAATATATTTCTCGCAGAAATTACCTACACAGTTTTCGAGAAAATGGCGATGCTCTTGCGCGTACAAAAGAAAACATTTACAGTGCCTACGTTGTAATGAAAAATAAATTGTAAAGCAATAAAAGCAAGTTTATCAACTTTTTCTTGAATTAACTTTTATTTTATTTGATAGGGTTGTTAGGGGTTGTTTTCGCGGAATATTGATAATTAAAATCTTATAGAATTGTATACTATGGACTTCCGCAAAGTAACGCCTGATTCTATTAACTATTTTATTTGTGATCTAATTTGAGTGTACTAAATTTGGATGCAAGGAAAAATATTTTATGTATGTAATTTAGAGGATAGAAATATGGAAGACTAAGTTTGTCATTGTACATAGACTTACTATCGATAAAATTCATCAGGGAGTCATTGTGAATGGAAATAAAGGCTTTTTCATTTTTATTTTTTAAAATTAAATATGTTTTCAGTTAGATTATGAACCATCCCTTTGTTTCATTGCAATTTCATCTAAATTCGTTTACATATTATCAAGTAACAATCACACAAATTTCCAAATTGGTATATTATTTGTATCGCGTTAAGTGTGGCTTGCACCAAATTTCATTTAAATATGACCTAAACAAATTTAAATAAATATGTTTAAATAAAGAGCCGATATTGGGAGTAAAATTTTGACAGTTCGCTAATTTATACAAAATTTAGTGTAAAAAAGATTTATTGTACTATTTACTGTGGTGGAAGGTAAATTTAAATTAAATGTGGTCCAAGCGGCCCTTAGAATTTAAAATAAAAAGAAAATAGAGGACCTTTTAAAACAATTCTCTATGCATTGCTTGAGTTTAGACGCAAGAAGTTTCTTAGGAACGTTTTACGATTGTAGTCATCAAATACGCGTGTGAACAAACGTCGTGATGAGCCGGTTGAACGCACACCGGCTCCTGTACTAACCAGGGAGCAAACAAGCTTGGATGGCCACGTTTCTCAGTATCATTGGACTAAGGAATAAGAAAAAGAACTATACATCAATACTAGCTATTTTCCAAGTCACCCAAATATCACTTTTTTCTAACTTGACATTTAATTAAAATTTGATTTTACTAAATATATTTATGTAAGTGATTCGGCACTAATAAAATGAATTAGGTTTTCAAGATTTTTGTCTGTCTAATCGTCGACACGGCTAAAACTATTTTGATGGGACTTAGACTGGCGGATAGCAGATAATGAGTAAATTTGACTACTTCTTGTAAAAAAAATACTTTTTATAATTTTAAAAATGGGTTTTGTGTAAATAAAATATGAAATTATTTTTAGAAAGCTATTGTACCCAAGATATACAGAAATTACTTTTTTAAGTTGCAGTTGCATGTCAATCTTTGACGGATCAGTCTACTTACTCATGTGGATCTTAGTTGCCAGTGTAACATTTGCACCCTATTAAAAAGGAGGCAAATAAAATTTTTAGAGTTCGCAATTAATCAAAGGTTAATTTGTCAAGTCAGCATACCAAGGTAACAAACATATTATTAAATCATATAAACATCCTTGAAGATATTTAAATTATCATTAGCGTTATTACTTTCTAGTATTTTTAAGTCACTAAAAGTAAAGGTATCTTATTCCTTCGTCACCTGTGACTCGTCTGGACGCTAACCACTTATTTTAAGTCTCTGTGTGCCTTCCAATGCGTTGCGATCACCTGCCGTTCAAGCGTCTTGCTTTTATACATGTAAAATATACGGAATCATAAAACTCATGAGTGCAGAAATATTTTACAGCCCCCAGGCCGTTTCCCGCTGTATCCGGACGCCTTGCGACCGCATCGTAAACATGGCGGAGTCATAAATTGTGAAACAATGACTGAGCTCGCCTTGTCCATGTTTTTAACTTTTTCACGTTTGCCCGCGCTGTTTGTTTACCCCGCTATGGTGCGTGATTTATGGTACGAAGGTGGGTTTGGGCGTGGGGTAGCCACTGGATTCCACGAAGCTTTGCACCTTTTCTGGATTCGCATGCAGTTTTGTTGCCTTCAAGGCTTGATGATCGGTGCCTTCCAAAGTATCGATGTGTATGGATAATGTATATGCGATGTATAGACGTACGGATCCAGCTTCTTAACTGGTGCTGCTTAGGGATGCATAAATGGGCTACAAGGTGGCTGATCAAATGTTTTTGCCTCTTCTTTTTGAGATCTTTGGTATTCGTTTCATCGATTATGATCATGGTTACCATTTAGATAACTGTTGTTACGTGGCTGCATTGCATTATGTCTTAAAAACACTGATGCAGAATAATATACTCTGTATAATTTATTTTAGTTTTGCGTATTAAAACAGGGCGATATTTAGCCTGGGACTTTATTATTATTGGAATGTCCTTGGTTTTAACTGAATATTTTGTTTAAAATCAGATTATTTCCTATTGACGATAATTTGAACTCAACGAATGGAGGAACGTTGTTACACGAAGGCAGAGTTCGTGCAAAGAATAGAAATTAAGTGATCTCATGATGTTGAAGAATGGGGAGAAAATTAAGCATGAAGCTGAGAATATTGCCAAGTGATCATGCAATGAGCTACATGGTCAGACAGGCCTGATGTTGGGTTTTTATACCCAGAATCTATGCAAAATGTTAAGAAGTGAGCTGACGTTATGATGTTAAGTAGTCGTCGATGGATATCCAGAATATCTAAAGAGCAACTGTTGCGTTGTCAATCGTTGTAGGAAGAGGGTCAACATTACAATTTAGGTGGGCACTAATTAAGAATTTAGAATGGAATAGAGTCGAAAAACTAAAAAATAGGAATTGCCACTGTATTTTTGTTGTATTTTGGATGATAATCCCACAAACATAGTTCGTGATACAAAGCGGTTTTAGAATGGAGGTCTTGGGGAGAGAAAATACCTAGAAGAAGACCTCTAATGAGGATGACTAAATACAAATTGTAGGGATAAATTTATCGAGCAAGATGGCTCAACCTCTTGAAAACCTATACCAAACTGTATGAGAAGACGAAGAATCCCACAAAAAGTGTCCCCAAATTATCTTATCCACAATAAAAAATATTTACTATTAATCAATTTACCCCAGTTCATTTGGTCCCTTGAAGTAAATCTTTATTACCGTGAATAAAAATGTCACATTAGAATAAGGGTTAGATCTCCGTCAGACAAGGTCTTTGCGACCCTTTATTGACTATCTCGTGATCCTAACCCAAGGTATATATTTCAAGGAGTGCACGTCGTGTGGATCCATCTCCACTCGGGACCCTGTAACCCGAACGCTGTCGGGGGCGCGAGTGCATGCGAACCGAGCACCAATTGTCAGGAGTCATATTTCCGCAATACGCGAACGCAGGGTTGAACGATCGTGAAAGAATTTCTTTAACCGATTTAAATAAGGCGAAGGTTCTCAGTTCAGATGTTTCTATTTTTTTATGTACGTTCGCACGCATCTCATTTATGAAAATAAAAATCAAATATTTAAGAAAAATCAATCCAACTACTGGATGGATTTCATTTTTTAAAACACAATAACAAACATGTTCCCGAAACTACACTTTTAAGGCGTTTGAAGTCGGTTTTTGTAATTATCTGTAAAAATAATCTTTTTAATCGTATTTGTTTGCATAGGTACATATGATAAACCGTGGGTTTTTATAAAATTAGTAAATAATATAATAATTTATAAGTAGAGGAGTTTTCACAGAGCTGTGAGGGTATCGTCAGTCTTGGATACAGGAGGGACAATGATTAGAAGGATAATATTAGTATTGTAATAAAAATATTTGACCAAGCACGGCCAGTGACTAAGGTCTACAGAACAATTACAGTTGAGGTGAAAATACATTTTATGTTTGTACGCATATTTTTTTTACGGAAAGGAAGACAAACGAGCGGATTGCTTATCTATTTGTATGCGATCCCTTCGTCCGTAGACACATGCAACATCCTGAGAGTTGCGAGTGCGTTGTCAATTTATGAAAAAGAATATAATAGGTTTATCGGAGAGAATGGGGTCGGGGATAAGTATTATTTCCGACTCCAGGATGGTGGGTATAGGAGTTGGAAAAGTAAAGGGTGGACATGGGCATTGGGCATCCCCAAAAGTCATGCATACTTTATTTTATGCCGACTTTATAAAGGGCGGTGGTAATTTTCCAGGCGAGCGTGGTTGTAGAAAGCTGTGATAAGATATTATGATCTACCACCTGGAGAAGTATGTATGTATGTATATATGTTATTTACGTTAAGGAAGTCATAGGAAAAAATCTATTTCAAAACTTACTTTCTTTTCTTTACTATCCAAGGATGGTTAAGGAATTGTTAGACAGCCCTAAAACGGTAACAGTATATCTGCAGGGGTATAACCACTAAACAGGCGGTACGCGGTTGCTAATACGGAGCGACGCCCCTTTGCTCAGCTGCACTCACAATGTTTGGACTATCGGGTCACGTTGCTGGATTAATTCTTGTAGATACAAAGCTATAAGTTCTTCATTGTTGTGAACCTTGTTTTGTGGATGAGACGTAAACTTAGCTGAAGCATTAATTTGATATTTTTAAAAATTACTTCATTATTATTCACCAATAAAATTGTCAATTTTATGTGTTGAATTACCACGTGCTCGGCAGTGAAGGAAAACATCGTAAGTAAACTTACAGATCAAAGAAATTATATTTCTAAGATATGTGATCCCATCCCATCTGCACTGGACCGCGTCGTGGACTATGTCCTGTACTCTCGTTCTAGAGGAGGGGCCTACTAGTGGGTTAATTTGTAATAGGCTGTTACTTTAGTTTACTAAAAATTAGAAATTGTAGAGTTAATTACATAGATAGATAAAATAATATACAGACACTGTAGTCACAAAATGACAAATACGTTTTTAACTATAGTGACCGATAGTCATTTTCAATACTCGAGGAGGTTCCCAATTCAACTGTATGCTTTTTTGAATGTATTTTTGCTGATTTCTGAGTAAGCTACTGTACTTTAAAAATTATTTTTTTATTTGAAAGAATAAAGTTACGAGGTACATATCATTTTCACGAAAATCTCTTCATCACTTTAATTTTTAAATCAAAACATCTGAAATTTTTGTTTCACGAATGTTCGCCTCTAAAAGGTTTCAATTCGGTTTTGCTGTTTGCTATGAAAACATAATTATAAACCTCAGCTTTAGTAGAATTACATAAGGATACACATTTCGCAACCACCTCAAAGTAATATTTGTACAGTGAAACCTTTAAAAATGTAAATGAACGAAGCAACAATGCACGCGTGACCCAAATAAAATGTGTCATTAAATCTCCATTTGCATAATTCTCGTAGGAAGCGTTGCGAGACGCAGGCAGAGACAGTAGGCGAGCATTACTTATACAGTCTAAGAACATTATCGAAGACAATGGATGATACGCTTACCGTAATGTATTTTGAACTTTATTACACTTGTAACAAAATGACCTTTAATAACATGGTTTATGGACCACAATTGCGTGTAGACCTCTACGCTATGAGAAAACTTGATCATGAATTTTCATTACTAGTACTGTTACTTGAAATAAAGGAAGTATCTACAAATTAGTTTATTCCTGACCTTTATTGTAATTTTATGCCAATTTACGTAAGTTTGCTATTGACATTTTGTTGTTAAGTCCAGCAATATTTTTACGAAAGTCTATTTTTTTATAGAAAACGAAACAAACCAGCAGACGGCTCACCTGATAAGTGATCACCGCCGCCCATGGACTCCCGCATACAAGGTAAAATTCTAAAACAGGAATCATCCAGATCAAAAGTACAAAATAAAAAAAATAAAACAAAAACTAAAAACGTTAGCAACGAGATGACACTGGTGCAGTTAGAAAGTCCTTTTTATAAAAAAAAATAAAACTCCTCATGTTACACAACCCTCAAAATATAAAACGTATACTAATAAACAGATCGTTCATCAATTTTAGTTATTACACAGCATTAGCCTTAACAATTATATTGCTAGAGACTATAAGTTCTCCTAGTTCTCTTCCCTCAGCTCCGATTTGTTCAAACCGGGGCAGAAACTTGACGCCTACCTTTCCGGCCTTTGAGATAAATTACTTAAAAGCCATGACTGATTCACAGATTCACCTGTGATCTGGCGCCTTTTTCTAAGTCGACGGTAACTTTCCGTATGCATCCTTTTTTGCCTGCCTCTCCCTTTATATCCAACAAACCTATTCCATCCAATTTCTCAGGTTGACAACGCACTCGCGACTCATCGCTTACCAGGTGAACTGTCTGGTCGTTTGACTTCCTTTCCATACAAAAACACATTTGGTATTAAGTAACAGATACAGTTTACCAAACAATACATTAAATATACTGCAGTTTTTACATTTACGATAGTTTATGACCTTAAACAAAAACGAAATAAAGCGAGTTAGTCTATCTATATGTACAACGTGTCCCAAAATTTAACGATAAACGGGCACCAGAGAATGACCTTGCTCATGACTACTCGAGACAAAAAAGAAAAAATATACCTAAATCTTTATTTGATTCACAAAAAAAAAATCCTTCGAGTATCGACATCCCTAGCGGTATTTTTAACTATCATGATTGTAGTCATTCATATAGGTGCTGTGAAAGGATGTTATGCTCTACCACCTTTTAGAATGATGTTGGGTTACAAATAAACGTATACAGTGATTTGCACTTAAACCTACGAGAGTAACAACAGTACTATGACCACACAGTTGTGCCATCAAAATATTCAGCAATGCTATAATAAGCTTTACTTAAAAGTGTATTTTTTATTTTACATTTAAATTTACCAAAAGGTAAGCTTGATAGTGTTTGTGGAATTCTATTATAGATGCGTACACCGTGTCCCATGAATGATTTGCTAACCTTTTGCAGGCGAAAG
>JAOCPS010474637.1:0-21067 GCA_025505425.1 Graphium colonna
GGATTTGGAGAGGATAGGAATAGGAAAAGAAAAGGGTAGACATGGCCATCCGGCATCCCCAAAAGTCAGTCATTCTTTATTTTATGCCGAATTTATAAAGGTTTGTATGGAGAAGAATTATAGAAATAAATAGAATTTTTTTTTTAATTAATTCGATCACATTTTCAAATCTATTCTTTATCTCGCCCCATCCTATCTCATGAAACCTATTCTATCCAATTTCCCTGGTTGGCAACGGAATCGCGACTCACCTTGTGTCGCTTGTGTCCATGGGCGACGAGATCGCTTACCATTAGGTGAACCGTCTGCTCGTTGGTCTTCCTTTACATAAAAAAAAATCTATGGTTTACTACCGATTCGGCTATATATACATACTAATAGGAAAAATGACGAACTATTATTTTTATTTACTATTCTTTACATTTCGATCAATGAATGTAAAAATTTAAAGTTTTATGCGTATATCCCGTTAAAATTTAGGATAGAAACAAAGCGCTTTCGATTTTAGTTTACGAGTTGTTGTTCCGTGAATATTTGTACACACTGACGTACAAAACTTTTACATTTATGATAGAGATTACGCCGACGGGTGTAAACTATTATTTTATTGTGTCTATATTGTAAATCCGGTTGAGTTGAGTTCGAAACAATACCTTCTTTATATATAGTGCATATATACTTTTGGACTTACAACACAAACAGCTTTAAATTTTCACTGAAATATCCAATTACTATCAGAATTCATTATACTTAGGGAAGACATTATATGTGATCATTTTCTTTTCCCGAGTTGTATACTTGTTTCAAACAAAAAAATACAATTAACGTAAAATAATTCAAAACATATTCAGATGATTTGAAAACTACGATTGCGGTTGTTTTCTTTTTAATATTTTGTACGTGGTAGAGCATGTCATCCTTTCACAGCTTTTGCTGCACTTCTACGGCCGTGTTCGCCCAGGGAAGTACCACCGCCCTTTAAAAAGTCGGCATAAAATAAAGTGTGCATGACTTTTGGGGATGCCGGATCACCATGTCTACCCTTCTCTTTTCCCACTCCCGTCCTCTCCAAATCCTTAATCCCGATCCATCCTATCCAATAAACCTATTTAATCCAATTTCCCAGGTTGACAACGCACTCGCAACTCTCCGGATGTTACGTGTGTCCATGGGCGACATTATCACTTGCCATCAGGTGAACCGTCTACCTATCCATAAAAAAAGAACCTACTTCAACAAATAATGAGGATATTTTATATCAACATATTATTTTCTGGAATATTTAGACCTACATAATTTTCTCTTCATTGGATACTCATCGGGAACATTACAACAGGATTGAGTAACACATACGAAGAGAGAAATAACGTTTTGTTTTTTCGTTATTTTAAAAGGTTTCTTTCGACGTTAAACGTCGCTGGCTGCAGCAAATCCGTTGCTACGCTAAGTGCACGAACGCGAACGGTTGTTTCGGGACTAACGTTTAACGTTTTTATTTGTTTCCCGAAGCTACGATCTATTTGGACCTTTTGGACGAATGTTAATTTTTTAATTTTAATTCGTCAACGGTACTCGAATTTTGCGAGTCTGAAGCATTTATTTAGTTTTGGAAGCGGAAAGTTTTCATAATTTATTTGGGCTTGTTTCAAGGTGATCTTGAAGGACAAAGAGTGCAAATGATTTGCTCATGAAAAACCGTTCATATAAGAACCAATATTATACTCTGCTCTCAGGTTCATAGCTTATAACCTTGAAGTGATCTCGCTCTGGCCACGCCGTGTCCGCTCGGATGAGCATGAATTACGTAATTATTTATTTAACTTTAGATTATGTTTACTCAGTGATAAATCAATATTTTTAATAATGTTTATTCTTCACTTGACTCACTATCATCATCGTATATAGTATTTGGAGTATTTTTCCTAATCTTTATTTACTCTACATTTACGTTTGATGCATGTATTCTCACATTTGTGAGGTTTGAACCTACACTTTTACCATTAGTCGCTTGAGGTTCTAATGCACATCACAGCACACTTTAGTAGTCGGTGTGGGGACAAAGGTAACAACTACACTGTCGGACAGTAAAATGTGTATATCGATACCTAACTTCATTTGAATAATTTTGTCATGGTAACTATAAAAAATTGTAATATTTTTCAAACTAAATACAAAAAAGAATCAAACTCATCGCGTAGGGAACCTATAAAGGTTTTCGAATAGCAATTTATTTAAAGAATAATGATACAATATTTTAAACGTTTGCAAATCATGTCTTATCGAAAATTCACATTTTTCACAAAAGTGGAGTTAGTTGGTTTGCGGATTAATGTATCGATATGTTGCTGAACATAAACTTATAACGTCCAGTTTTTATGTCAAATATTACATAAAACTTACGTGATATCATTGATCGCTTTTCTGCTGATTTTATTACTGTTAACCTTAAGCGACCTTTTCTGCTAACCGTTAATGGGTGATAAATTTTGGTGATAACGTCGTCGCCTCGTCTCATTCGCAATAAATGACATTCTGGCATTATTACATTATATTATTTAAATGGCAGTTGTCTGGTTAATATTTAATATAGTGTCAGTTGTATTTAGAAGTTTTAAACTTGGAATTTTTGGTTGATTCGTCAGAAGTAAGCTTTGAGAAATATTCACACAAAATATTTCCGTACAGTAATATAAATGTTCATTTATTCTTCACTAGGTTTATATTGAGTGCACCGTAGGCTGTTTATTTTTATATATCATCTTAAAGTTAGCTTCAAGTTCAAAATTATTTCTAACGGACTCTTGCAACTTTTAAAAGTTAATAATTCAATTTATTTGCTAAATAGGTATATTATACACATTTCGACAATATTTTACGACTGACACTATTTCATATTGCATATTATTATTATTCGAAATTCATAACCATAGGAGCCTTAAAAATATTTCATTCAACCAATCACATGTTTTATTTTCTTTTATGTATTTGATTAACGATGTGTAATTAAGTAATAAAGTCTTGACCGAATTACGGGGAATTTTATTTACAGTATAAAAGAATGAAATTTTCTTCGCATACATGACGTTTACACAATCGGTCATAGAGATGTAGAATCTAGAAGAAACAATTTTCGTTTATATTAAATATTTTGGAAAGCCGAAAACCTTTTTCTTTACGAAAAGAACTTCTGTAGGATTTAATGTAACAAGTCCGGTCTCAAACAGTTTGAACTTGATGCAACTGGATACGGTATGCCATATAAAAATGGGCATTGTGCTTTATTTCAATCAGTTTTATCTATCATCTAACATATTGTCTGATGATTAATTTAATTTGTCGGATTTCGTCGCAGCTGTATAACAATATGGCGGAGCGGACAGCTGTCACGGCGACAGACATTGACATATTAACGAATGGGCGATCCGTTAATGAAAGTGTCCAATTGGATATATGCTTAGAATGATATTATTGTTTTTTCATTTAAGTAATCCACATTTCTAGATTAAAAATACTGTAAGTATAGGTCCCAAAGCAGTTGATATTCGACCTTCTTTATGCAAATGTCACATTTGTCGATCCGAGTAAGAAAGAATAAATCGCTGAATATGTTTGTTTTGTTCATTCAATTATTAAATGGTTTATAATGTTTTTTTTTTCAAGTATTGATATAATGATAATCCATATTTATAGACGAAATTATTACTATGTAATATCTCTCACACCACAATGGTACCTAGTGGGCATGGGCCATTTCATTTATTTTTCACTTGCTATCCGTTATGTAAAACGGCCCATGCTTAGTATCTAGTCTATTAAGTGCATTTACAGTACAACTCCTTTCTGTGTAAAGGGCGATGCCCAAACAATACAAAGTCTTATACATCAAGATCAAAATGATAAAGTTATTATTTTTATATTTTTTACAAAATTACTCTTTATGGATTTAATTCTGAAATCAGAAATTTAAATGAAATAATAAAGGTATGAATTTTCTTTTACCTAAATTATGTTTACACAGTCTGTCAAAGAGATGTTAAATTAAATAGAAACTGTTTTAATAAATCGATTTTTCGATACTATATCTCACAGGTGGTAGAGCATAACATCCTCTCACAGCTTTTGCTGCACTTTTACGGCCACGCTCGTGCGGAGAAGTACCAACGCCCTTTCTAAAGTTGGTATAAATTACGGTAGACATGTCTACCGTTTTCTTTTCCTACTCCTATCCCCTCCAAATCCTTAATCCCGACCCATCCTATCCAATAAATGTTTTGTATCCGACTCGCAATTCTCCGGATGCTGCGTGTGCCCAAGGGCGACGGGATAACTAACCATCAGGTGATCCGTCTGCTCGTTTGTCTTCCTTTCCATAAAAAAAATATCAACATCAAATATCTCCGAAATCCAGGTTTACGTTACAATAAGAAGTAGGAAGAGATTCCTTCTATATGAGTTAATAAAATATAGTTTGGTCTTACAAAAAAAAATGTTTGAACTTGATGCAACTTTGAACGTGCCATATAAAAATGGGCACTGTTCCTTGTCGGGCTTCAAGTCTCATTACCAGACTGATAAGACTTACAGAGAATACTTTAATAAAATACTCGTGTCATAATTTTATATATAACATCAAACATATAGCGTACAAAGTGCGTAATTAATATATTTTTATCGTCCATTACATAATATGACGAGATCAGGTTTACCAACGTATTAATTATTTTAATGTATTTATTGCAATGTCTGCCTTGTACACTTGCCGAGGAAGTTTCCGTGCTTTAATGGTTCTGCATGCAGTCAGTCAACATAGCGGTGATGCAATAGCTATGCGCGTAGGAGGAAAGATACGCGAACGTATCGTTACATTGTTATCTTTATTGTTTGTTTGTTTTTGATATAGATGCTGGGTAAAAATAATGGCCCTTCAAACTTGTTCGCACAAGACAATATAGGGTCTCTAATTTACGTAGAACTCTTCAAGCACTTGCGTACATCAAAATGTGCTATCGGAAACATTGACATTTATCTCTATCTAAGCTGAAAAAAGTACTAAGAGTTTGCTCATAGGTAGTAGAGCATAACATCCTTTAACTCTCTCACTCTCTTTAACACTCTTTAACTAGCAACTGTGCGGATGTTGCGTGTGTCTATGGACGACGGGTTCACTTACCATTAGGTGAACTGTCTGCTCGTTTGTCTTCCTTTCCATAAAAAAAACAATATTTGACAACTTTAATGTAAACTAATGGAGTGCCCATACAATTTAGTTGTTTTGTTATTTGGGTTTAGATTGAATTACAACGCGACATACCACAATGTCCCATTGTCCACCACTAAGCGATTTCGGCGACATTTCCTGCCACGCATGATACGTTTGTGGAATCAACTGTGGTCAGCAGTTTTTCCGGACTTACCTTCTTACCTACCTTAAAGGCCGGCAACCCTCTTGTAACTTCTGTCGTGTTGTAGGTGAGCCGCTTACTGATTTGTATTACCGCGATCTTAGCAACGTGAACTACAAATACGTTTGACTTTAAACTTCGCCCAGTGTGTTAGGTACCGGCAACGTTCTAGTAACTCTGGTGTCACGGGATCCCATGGGTGGCGGTGATCATTTACCATCAGGTGAACCGTTTGATCGTTTACGTCCTCCTCTATAAAAATGTCATCAAGAGCATCTCAGAGGTCGACAACAAGTCTGCAATAATCGACGTTGTGACATCATAACCAACTTGAAGTGCACGTCGCTTACAATGAAAAATACATATGATTTTCTGCAGTGAGACCTCGCGACCGTTTTAGCACGAGACGTACATTGTGTACCAAGTTGAAGCACGTTGTATATAGTTCGCGATTGATATTCATAGCATTATCTTCCCTGCCGGAGTACCAGCTGCCTTCGACGTTGCTTTGATTCTGTATTCGCAATTGTTAGACATTTGCCGCTGATGTTTTTACTCGATTATACGGTATAAAATGTCGGTTTTTTTATCTTTACTCACTATTAATGCTCCAGATTTTATCAAACTGTTTACATTATGTAGATTTTTATAATGTAAGATGTGATCGCGTATAATTGGTAAAACACTTGTAAAGAATCATGTACATTTCGAAAATGTTGTAAGTATAGTGTACTGTCTGTGGGTGATCCTGAAAAAATAAATAAATAAAATAATATTTTTAAATAACACAACTTTACGGATTTTATCGCGGTTTATTTTAACGGGCAGGACTGATTGATAGATCGGATTAAAATAATATTCAAGCTGACTGTATGCAGGATTGACAAGCGACACCAGGACATCAAACATCTCAATCCTACCCGTGACTATGAACGCTGTAAAGGGTTCGAAACGTCGGGTGATAATATTTAAAGTAAACCGCGATAAAACCCGTAAAGTAGTTTTATTTAAAAATGTCTAATTTTCGTGTAAGTCTCAGAAACCAAATAAAATAATAGTTATTATGTATAGGTTTTCTAGCTGCTAGAACAAAATATATTATGTATAGAGCTTCTTGTCCTATCTGTACATGCTCGACGACGTAAGTACCCTCGCTTCACACAAAGCTGGTTTAAAACAGTACTCTCTTAACCCCTCTCTCTTTTCATTTTCCGATGCTCTTATGCTATGTGTATCCATAATGATTTTTTTTTATCCAAAATTACCAACATATTAGCTAAAACATTTCGAAAATTGTGGGTATTCAATATCAGCTGTTAGCGCTTAAGATGGAAGACTGCCTATTTATTAAACTTCAAGTTATTTTTATAATTATTATCATAAAAATTATATCCCGTATCAACATTTTGCTCTCGGCATTGTCTGTTTACCTCTCCTCGGGCACGCTTAACGGTATAATTGAAACATAACAAAAATGCCTATTTATAACCTTGACATTTGTAATGCGCTAACTACCCTGTCTTTAAGACGCCCCCACGCCTCTTTAATTAATGATTTGAACGACTTTTTTTTTCTGTAAAAAATACGCCCCGAGCGAGAGGTTAATGACATCGAAGTATTAAGATGGATTTTTTGGCTCCTAGTATTATGAGAATAAATTATTGGTGGGTTATTTGATTGGAATATAATTGAAAAATAATCTCGGATAATGGATGGATTTGTTAATGATTTCGCAATATGCAAATGCGTTGGAGAGTATTTTCATTATTTTTTAGAGGTCGAGCATAACAACTTTTACAGCTTTGGCTGCATTTCTACGGCCGTGCTCGCCCGGGGAAGTACCACCGCACTTTATAAAGTCTGCATAAAATAAAGTATGCGTGACTTTTGGGTACGCTGGATGGCCATGTCTACCCTTTTCTTTTCCTATTCCTATCCTCTCCAAATCCTTAATCCCGACCCTATACTATCCAATAAACCTATTATATCCGATCTCTCAGGTTGGCAACGCACTCGCAACTCTCCGGATGTTGCGTTTGTCTATGGAAGACGGGATAGCTTACCATCAGGTGAACCGTCTGTTTGTTTGTCTTCCTTTCCATAAAAAAAATCTACTAGCTCAAAATTAGGTTGGTGATGTCATTGCGTCTAATGTGTACACATTGAAAAAGTCGGACACAGAAAAATAGTTGTCTAATATAGAATACTTGGCTCCGTAGTTTTCTTGGATTTGCTCAAAATACTTTCTTTTAGACGCTTCTTTTTTCTTTTTAACTATTGGCTCTATATGGACTATGTTGCTAGGGCGATTTACAATTATAAATTCACAAGAAACACCCGGATACGATACAATTACTTGCAGGTCATACAAACCATTGGTGCTGGCGTGAATCGAACCCACGACCCGAGACGACAAAGCCAGAGGCTAATCGACTGTATATAAGCTGTCTGTCTGTATATAGCTGATGAAAGTTATATTGTGTCAAATTGTTCTAAATCTATTGATGTATTTACATGTGATGGAGATACAACTATCGAAAGATATTATTATAATGACTTTGCATATATATATTTTTTTTTAACTATGTGAATCTTCGAAATTGGACCTAAACTTTTCTACCGGCATTGCATGGGTGCGTCCATTTGTATCATTAGCACAGCACGGGAAAAGTTTTCCGTGGCTCGCTATTGATTTTTCCCGACGACCACGAATGCAGTAGTCTGGGCGTAGTCTGCTATTCCGATTGCGTTGCCAGTCTGCGGATACTCGGACTATTGTTTACGGGAAATATTTGCATATATTGGGTTGCGTTGTATGAACAGAGAGAAAAGTGTTTTTTTCGAGCATACGGTTCACCTGGTGTAAGTAAGTAAGAACCCTCATGTGAAATTGGATAAAACAGGTTAAGTGGATAGGAGGGGTAGAAAATATATTAAGAACTAGGAGGGCAAATGAGCGGTGAAAGAAGAGGGAAGGGATGGTCATCCGGTTACCCAGAAAGTCATGAATACTTTATTTTATGCCGACTTTGTCTAATGTGAAATTAATTTGACTTTTTATTACTCTACTTTTCACAGGTTCAAATAATACTCTCTAACTTAAAATAGATTCGTTTAACTCTCAGGATTTAATGTAAATGTTTTTTCTAAGCACCCAATTCGAAATAACTCCTTGAATAAACTTAGCAGAACTTAGTAATCGCCAGTGCAAACGGTTTATCGTAACTAAACGCGACGATTTACTTAGGTTATTTGTTTGAGTAGTCGCCCAGTGGATTAGCCGAAGGCACTAATGGAATTCTGAATCTTTAAGTCGACTAGGGAAACTAATTAAATTTATGAGACCTCCTCGAAAATATATTATTTGATATACAAAAAGGATTTTGGAAATTGGTTCATGAATAGACGAACACATTTTTTTACGGAAAGCAAGACAAACGAGCAGACGGTTCATGTGATGGTAAGCGATCCCGTCGTCCATAGATAAACGCAACATTCGGAGACTTGCGAGTGCGTTGTCAACCTGGGATATTGGATAGAATAGGTTTATTGGAAAGGGTCGGGATTAAGGGTTTGGAAGGGATAGGAATAGGAAAAGAAAAGGGTAGACATGGCCATCCGACATCCCCAAAAGCCATGCAATCTTTATTTTATGCCGACTTTATAAAGGGCGGTGGTACTTTCCCGGGCGAGCACGGCCATAGCAATGCAGCAAAAGATGTGAAAATGTTATGCTCTACCACCTACCACCACACTGTATTGCTCACATTAGTTTAAAGTAAACAGTAAAGTGACATTTTTAATTGTCTTACTGCTGGGCAAACGCCTCCTCTAGGCTAGGGATGCTCATGCAAAAAAAAACTATATTTTTTCGATATAATATATCGTAGTGTCGTATCCATACTTTTCGATATATCGTAAAATTGTTTCGATATCTTCGATATATCGATAAAAATGTATTATTCGTATAAATAGCTAAATGTTTGACAGAGATCAGATTGATATAAGTAAAAACAAATGTAAATGATTCGATATATCGGATGAAATGTATCGATTGTATATATCGATACTAGATTATTCGATAATATCGGGTGGAAGTGATATATCGTATTCATATAGCGATATTTTATGAAATATTGATATATGTCGTGCGCTCCTGCTCTGGACAGAGGGTATAGGGCATCAGTTCACCACGCGGCCCAAGTGCAGATTGGCGGACTTCACATACCATATATCAGAAATATTATTTTTTTAAAAATGCAGGTTTCCTTACAGTGTTTTCCTTCACCGCAGAGCACGTGGTGAATCAGCATTTAAAATGAACAATTTCGTGCTGGCACCGGGGATCGAACTCAATTTCGCCTCGAGTAAACGGAACTGAAGGCGAGTGCCCGGACACTGAGCCACCACGACTCAACGAGCTACAATCAATTGACTAAAACTTAAAAATTGGCAAACAAATAAAGGTAACACAAGGTAAACCTATGTGTACAGTCGAGCATATAACTATTTTATGAGTCGGTTAAAAATAACCTGCAATACTTAACATGGTCCGCAAATGCTCCCTGTGTCTACTTCATTTGAATATTCTCAGCGTCTTGCACATTGCGACCCGCCCCGATATTCAGGTCACAGAGCATTGGATCTACTATGAATAACGGTAAAAACTCTTCATAGTCTTATTCAAAGCGATACTCGTAGATATTTCGATCTGTACATGTTTTGTAAGACGCTACTAGACCAATAAACCAGATTATTTTCACAGAAAATTGCAAAAATCGACTTCGGCCGCCTTATGACAAAACGTGGACTTACGAAAGTACTGTATGAAGGACATTCGAAACCAAGTGCGATATTATATTTTAATACAAAACTAGATTTCTCTCTTATCATGGAATCATCTTTAGTACTACATATAGCATTATAATTAAAATACCGGGATTAATCGAGTTTAGAATGTTTTTTTATTTCCGGTACTTACCTTAGTCCATGTTTTGTAATAAGGCGGCAAACGAGTGTACTTTCGATACAATAAAGCGGGATAAAATCCGTAAAGTTATTTAAGTGCCTAATAATCTCGTAAGTCTAGAAATAATAAAGTTTTTTTTATTTCGTTATTTCGATTAAAAAGGACAAACTACTTATTAGAAATTATTCCGGAAAAATACTCTTTTAGATATACTTGTCTAAAAGAGTATTTTTAAATATAATCTATTTATAAATGGCAGAGATACCCGCGAACATACCTAAAAAGATATAGAAACACCCGATCTGAGAACCTTCCCCTTTTTTGAAGTCGGTTAAAAGATAGCTCCCGTTTCCCCGAAACCGTGTCGGTCGATACGGTAACGAACCGAGCGGCGGGTCCTTTGGGAAATTGTGTGTAAGGATCGTCTCGACGCCAATTTACACTCGGGGTGTTTTTTGCCAACACGGGTGGGGATTGCTAAATGTTCTTTGAGGATTTGGGTCACTGTCCTCGCAAGTGGTAGGTGCGGTGAATTATATATTTTTTTATTACGTGTGGACAAGTCGTGTTTCTTATATGAGTTTTGAATAATAACATGGATAATTTAACAACGGTCAAGAGTCCCCGTGGAAAATGTTTGCTGTTTTAGCCGACTTCGAAAAAGGAGGAGGTTTTCGCTTTTTTATGTATGTTAGGGCGCATCTCCGTAATTTATTAACATATTTTAAAAATTTGATTTTTTCTATCCGAAAAGGTGTGCTTCCAAAATGGCCCAATGAAAATTTAAAGAAAATCGGTTCTGTAGTTTGTTTTAATTTAAAATAACGGGGAAAAGAACATGTTCCCGAAAATGCATTCAAGGCGTTTGGTGTCGCTTTTTGTAATTTTCCATGAAAATAATCTTATGTAAACATATCTATCATAGAAAAACAGTCAAACTGAAATACAAAATATAATCATCGAATTGATTTTCGTATATTTTATTTTACGTAAGCCTACATAGAACAACCACTTTTTTTAAACATGAAAAATAGACAAGACGTTCGTGCCTTTTCCGAGTTTGAGTAAGACGAACTAACAGCTATTAAATGATATATATAAGGAATATCGTATGGATTTTGAATTATTGAATATTCTTCAATTCTGACAACCATACGGTTTAGTACATTTAAAAAAATTATATCATAATAAAATTCTGTAACACTGTTTTTACACGTTAAAAAAACCGTAGCAAAATGACCTACCCTATTATGATATTTAGTGAATTCGAGTACACTATCATATATTTTTCTAGGTAATCGATAACGATATTCTGTCAGTGTTTAAGTGTATTTATTTTTGGCTTTGGAGCGAGTGGATATGATATCGATAACGGGTTTTTTTCACATGTAGTATATGATAAAGTATTTTTTTGGTTCGACAATATTGCGTGCTTGAGCTTTGAGATAAACTAGTTTACAGAATGACAACCGTGTGTGTATTTATTTTAGTAACATAACTTTACACAAATTATGTGGGTAGGATAGAAAAAATATTTTTTCGCTCACCAAAGTGAAATATTCTATTTATATGAACTTCGAATCTCATTTTTAGTGAACAAGATAGGACCGCGAGTGCCATTATTGTTATGGAAAGGAAGACAAACGAGCAGACGATTCACCTGATGGTGAGTGATCCCGTCGCCCATGGGAACACGCAACGTCCGGAGAGTTGCGAGTGCGTTGTCAAGCTGGGAAATTTAATACAATGGATTTATTGGATAGGATGGGTCGGGAAAAGAAAAGGGTAGACATGGCCATCCGGTATCCCCAAAAGTCATGCATACTTTAGTTAATGCCGACTTTATGAAGGCTATCTAAGTATTTATGCAAATCATGTCTCTTATACGTCCCTAAATCAAGAATCATATACCGACAAAATTGTTACCATGTGAGGGATTGCCTTTTATACAATGACACTTCTCGAGAAGTTGATATTGATATTTTGAATACTACCGAGACATCTGTGAAGTAAATTATGTGTAAGAACTTCTTTAACATAGTTATGTCTTGATTTTCATTCATTTACTTACATAATTTGTGTTCAAAATTAAATGACATATGTTTCTTTTTAAAGCTGATTTTTTAGTATTTCTCAGTTATTGTTACTCTTCGTCTCATTTTTTACTTTTATTTGCTCATCTAGATGCGAACACTTTTGATTGGCCGTAATTCTTCTATACTTTAATATCAACTAATGTCCTAGCTGTAAGTTTTTTTTAAAAAAATATAAAATATATTATGAATATTGCAGGCACGTTAAAGGCATTTATATTATTTACATACCCAGTTAACAGGCAGGACGATGTTAGGTACTCTATAGAACTTTCTGTGCCAGCATCGATTATTATATTGTCCCACTTCTAGGCAAAGACCTGTATAAGCAGGTTTCCTCGTGATGTTTTTTCTTCACCGGAGCAATGTATTCCATGCAAAATAACAAAATAAACTCAATTTCGCATTTATGACACTAATAAAGATGCACGGTTCCCAATCCTTAGTGACGTTCTTTAGCCAACACGTGTCGCATCACGTCCGTATGTACTAGTGGTGCGACACGTGAAACGCGATTGTTCCGGCTCTACGGGTTTTATGAAGGCCATACAGGAAGCATCGCCAGTGAACGAACTATCGACTCGTATGAGCTTCTGTTATATTGTTCTGTTTTGGCTCTTGTGTCGAATATACGTATTTCAGTTGTTCATTCGTAGACTTTAAGAATAAAGTATTCATTTTTTCTATGTATTAGGAATTTCACCATTCGCGTGTTGTTTCTGACACTTACGCGAATATTAGACATTTTAAATTAAACGACTTTACGGATTTTATCGCGGTTTAATTTAAAATTTTATCACCCGACCTTTCGAACCTTTTGTAGCGCCCATGGTCACGGGTGTCTGATGTCCTGGTGTCACTTGTCAATCCTGCGTAGCGTCAGCTTGAATATTATTTTAGTCCGAAAAACATCTCAGTTCTACCCGCGACCGTGAACGCTATAAAGGGTTCGAAACGTAGGGTGATAAAATTTAAAAATAAACCGCTATACAATCCTTAAGGTTGTTTAATTTAAAATTGAAAACTGTCAACATCTAGCACATTTTTTTTAAAAAATGTGCTTGAAGTTGACAGTTTTGAAACATAATTCGCAGCGCAATTTGCATTCATTATAATAACAAAACAAAACACCAACTTCATCATGTATATGTATGTGCCAAGGAATATGATGAACGTGTTTATTTCTCTTCTGCAGTACTAGTACTATTTACAATTAACTTTATGATTTTCTTCTTTACCTTTTGAAAAAAAAATGGGTCACCGTGTCATTCTTGCCTTTGTAATGACTTCTAGAAGCAGAAGTTGGTCTCGCGCATCGCAGTCGAGAAATTGCAGAATTAATGCGGGATCGTTTGAAAAGTAGTTGGGCTCCAGTTTTAGTTTTCAGAAGTTGGCCGCACCGCTCTCTATTCATGGTAGTTCAGGTTTTGTTCCGTGGATACGTTTAATTAATATGTGGGAGCTTTGAAAAAAATAAAGTTGATAATTATGTATGTTTATATTTTATTAGGCTGCGAGGTAACGAGATTATGCTACGAGAGATGATGAAGAGTTGATGAGGACGTTTTCAAAAAAGCTTCTCGATTCGACCGTTTTTAAGTTTTTTTTAGGTATGTTCGTGCTTTTTTATCATCGTATATTATATTCTATAGATACGTACATCGTATTTTATAAATTATTGTTCGTATCATTTAAATACACTTTCGAAATGGTCCCATAAATTTTAAGGAAAAACCTTTCGAGTAGTTATGACAATATGTCTCGTGAGTACAATTTTAAGGCGTTTGAAGTCTGTTTTTGGAATTTTCTGTGAAAATAATGTTGTCATTTTTAACCACTAACTCAAAAATGAAAATATTTTCCAAAAATCTGTGGCTCTATCAAAATAAAGTTTTTATACTTCAATGTCTGTTATATTGTTAACCGAGTGTTCGTATACACAATTAAAAATAAGCACTTAAATAATAAGATAAATAAGCGACATTGCTACAATTGTTGAAACAAAAAAATTATAATTTGAGGCTGAAATTTTGAACAATATCCGCGTAAAAAACTGCGATGATCATTGTGCTATTTGCGAATATTTTTCCGTTACTACCTCTACCCACGCTGGAAACTGGGTCAAGAGCGAACGCGAAAGCGGGACTCAGTGTAATGAGGCAACTATGTTATTTCTAAAACTTTGCTAATATTTTTGCATATGGATATACCACTGCTCCAGAGGAAAGCAAGCGGTACGTTCTACTTTTGTAGATATTTTATATCTATTTTTTTTGCAAAATTTACCTATTTTTATTAAAATATGATCCATTAAAAATATATAAAGATAAAAAAAGTTACAGCCTTTTTTCATATTGTCCCACCGCTGGGCAAAGGACTCCACTAGACAGCGTATAAGACATACTACCGCGAGACCCAAGTTTGTCTGGAAAATATTCTTTTTTTGGTTCCTGACAAAATTAATGAAATGGAGTTAGCTGGTTTGCCAATAAAGGTATCGACAATTTTTGTAGACCATCCGGAAGGTTTGAACCGAAGATCTCTACCACGTAGTGTCTACGCCGTAGATAACGATTAAGATAAAACGTAAAAGAAAACAACATACGAAACTTTGACCAAAAAGGAATAAAATATCAAAGGAAAATGTTCAAAAGAGGTTCCGAAAATTTTCATGCATCAAGATAAAAATTATATGGTAATTATTTTTATAATTTCTTAGAACATCACGCTTCATGGATTCTATTTTTAACAAGGAAAATTAATTTAAAGTATAAAAGTGTGAATTTTGCTTTACTTGCATGACGTTTGCGCGATCCGTTAGTGATGTAGAATGCAATAGAAGCTATTTTCTATGAATCAATTTTTAGAATTTATCAAATATCTCTAAAGCCCGACGTTTTTTTACCAATTTAAATTTTTAAAAATAACTTCTTTAGTAGTTAATACAATAAGTCTAGTCTCCAAAAAAACATTTTTGAACTTGATGCAAGTTTGTACGGTTTGTCATATAAAAATAGGCATTGTCCTTTATAAACGAATGATGTGCGACGGTTATATTATCAAAACGTAAGAAAATTTAAATATCTATGGAAAACTTTTTTATCAAGCTTAACTAAATTGACAAAAACTTTCCGGACAACACCGTACACCAAAAAAATACAAGCGTTTGAATGAATAAGTTTTATATTGTTAAAACCTAATAACAACCTAAAAGGTTTGTGTATAGTTTGCCTAATTCTGTAGGCTAGTCGTATTAAAAGGTTTGAAAGGGAAACTAATAGGCATGGGCCATTTCAGTGATTTTTCACTTGCTCTCTTATATAGCCGATAGCAAGTGAAAAATCACTGAAATGGCCCATGCCTAGAAACTAATGGTTCGCTTCGAATAAAACTTCGCTCGTACAATAAAACATCACCAACTTGTTGAATAACTATTAATGTCGGGGTTCACACTTCTATTTTCAGACATGACAATGAATAAATTGGTACTGTTCTTTATTTTTTTTTTTTAAGGAATGGAAGAGAAACGAGCAGACGGTTCACCAGAGAGTAAGTGATCCCGTCACCCATTGACACACGCAACATCCGCGGCCATAGAAATGCAGCTAAAACTGTGAAAGGATGTTTAGCTCTACTACGAATGTTCTGTCTGTGGGCGACGGGGTCGCATACCATCAGGTGAGCCGTCTGCTCGTTCGTCTTCGTCACCATAAAAGAAAAAAAAAATAAGAAGCTTTTATCTATTCCTAGCATTGTTTAAATTGGAATTTTCATTCCAAATAAGATCTTTATCGTCGTCCAACTCCATTACATTGCCATCATATCATGTTTTAGAAGGACATGTTGGATTTTATTCGTCCTTGACAGTCCGTGACATAAGCTTTTGACCATTCATATAGATTTAATTGGTATAATAACTACTTCAGACGATTTATTTTTATTGTTCGATATTCGTAAATGAATAAATTTATATGAAAAACGTGATCATTGTTATTAATGGAATATCACCAGTCCAATAATACTATGATTTTAAATATTCGAATGAACGTTTTAACACTAAGACGTTTATTGTCTTTGAAGGTTATAGTAATCTTGTTGAATGTTTAGGATTCCATTTAAATTGTCTGCTTCGCGTATATTGGTTCAGCTGATGTTACTATCAGTCTGTGTTTGAGTTAGTCTATCCCAGGATCACCATTATCCTCGAAGGCTTTAGAGCTAACTTTGCTAATGGTTTGCCTCGTAAGATGTAATTTGATAGTATGTTCATTTGAAGCAGTTCAATTGATATTTTTGTTTGTAGATGTGTTTTGAGATATCTATTTTATTTGCAAATTTACTGTTACTATTTGCAATTCGTTGCAGGTTTTTTTTATATTTTTCGTGCCTGGGTATCTAGAATTAATGAAGATTATTCTTAATATTTCTTTTTAACCTAGCAAGGTCCTATGGTAGTAAGATGGGACTTTTTAAATTGAACTATCACAATCCAGTATTACCCAAGCTATCATGTTAGCAATGTCTTTACTTTTAAATATCTAGCAAATAATGTGCCGACGATTTTGAAATTCATGTCTCGCTACAAGATATTTTCCGAAGAATTTTATCCATTCCACGGATATATTTTATATCCGGGTTCCGTTTAAAACTACGATCGTTTATCTCTCTTGGAAATAAACAGCTCATTTATAACTTACCTTGGAGAGAAAGGTATATTGTCCGTTCTACGAGAGGGGCAAGAAATAGAATTTCTATATTAAAACTGACACAGGTATGGTGAAGCTTGTTCATGATTTATGTAGAATTATTATTTTAGGAATTTTTATTACGTTAGGACTTAGGAACCTTCAAGAAAAGAGTATATTCCTATCCCAAACAACGCTCTTGTAACTCCTCTGTAACTGTGTAACGTCCATGGGCGGCGGTGATCACTTACCATCAGGTGAGCCGCTTGCCCGTTTGCCTCCTGCCCTACAAGAAAAAGTTATATTCAACTACTAACTAGAAGTTATAAGGAAAGACTACGGATTTTTTTTGTTTGGATACTAGGTAAACCTTCGACACGTTTACCACCTTCCTTTCAATGATTTACAAAACAAAAATCCTAAAAACACAATCAGGCTCCCAAAATCTTCTACGCTATAATGTCAAATCATGTACTCATTTACCTTGAAAATACATCTTAATTGATGTTACTTTGTAAAAACAATCTTTGACAAACAATCGCGGATATCCTTCATGTATGTGTATCTGAGATTGTATATCTTAGGTTTTATATGTATGTCTATGCCTATCATATTCAAAATAAGTCCGTGATACAAACATATAGTGCAACAACCTCACGACATTCGAATGAATGGACCCAATTCGTGACGAATCTGTCTCTTATCTAACTGATTCACACCGCCCACGTGGTGCCTTTAGTCTCAGCACTTGCGCGGACGTGACCTGAGTCAATCATGCGTGGATAATATCATAGTGCCAATGAAAGATATCTATGTATGCTAGTATAAAGGTAATTTACTTTGTGAGAAGGATTAAAGGAAATAGGGGTTCTTTCTAAAAGTTTGTCTGTCAATGTGTTGTGTTTACGTTGGTTGCAATACATCTATATAGACTTTGTATTATCAAAATACAAACATTTTCACGAAATATGTGCACATGAGAGTATATTCGCCATTGTATCGATTTTATTTATAACAAATCAAAGAAATATGTTGACTGATCAGTTTGATTTCGACAAAAAACTTTATAGGTTGGTATGTCACAAGAAAATTATCCAATAAATTTTGATTGTTAATACGTTTTACCCCTACTAACGTTTACTTTTATAAAATGTATGTGTGTATGTATGTGAGCCAACATTGTAATCATTTGTCGAATCAGTACTCTGGCTATCGTTTGAATATTTGTAAACAGGTGCCTCGTGTAAATGTTTACATTTTAAATCAATATATATTTGACGATGCAATAAGTTCTTGATGGATTATCATTTTAGATGTTTGTATAGTTGGGACGTGTTAACACAAAATGTATGTAGTAAAATGCAGAAAAAAAAGTATTATGCAAAGAATCTTCAATATACATCCCTCCTCCAATTTTCGTGACATTCGGAGCAGAAACGGAGTACGAGCCCGGACGGATAGATATGACGAAGCTATAAAGGTTCCTAGTGGACAACTTTAATTATCTTCAATTATCATCATCTTTAATTATCTTTTAAAACGATCGGAAATACTATATTGGCGTAGATGCAACAAGAGCAAGGCTTAGTTGCATACATTATCTACTAACCCATACACACCAATTAAAAACACAACCGACCCGTCTGTATGCAAATCGACTTTCGATACCCATTTTTAAGGCGGCGACAACGTCGGCGTAGCCCACCAACAAACGTCTCGCGCGACAATTACGCAACGTTCGATACGACGCAACTCTTATGCGATATTTATAACCGTAATCGATATAAGGAAATCCTTATCGCTCGAGTGTAACGATTCGTTTCTCGTTCGATCGTTTTCGCAATAGACCCCCGCGTTTGGTGTTAATGTTCGGAATAGCCGCCGTGTGTAACGACTACAGTAAAGGTTAGACAAAATATTAATAATATATGGTTAATAGCATTTTGAATTATTTATGAACATTTTGAATTTGTAAAATATCAATATTAAAAGACTGTGCTTAATAAGCTAATTACATATTTTAATAAAATTTTCGGTTTAAATTTTATTTCTTATATATTTTCTTCTTCCTAGCCTTTTCGCCAAGTTACTTGGAGAAGGCTTTTAGGCTACAGAGCGTTTAGCATTTGACCTCCGCAACCTAAAGGGATAAAGTGAATTCGGAGGATGGATTAGTCAGGAGATTTTAAGGCACTGACATACTATTACGACTGCCAAAGGTGTTCTTATCAACCGGGACCGACTTTTTACATACCATGCGACGCATGAATAATCTTTCTTTCAGGCGATCGGGTGAACAACCCGCATTGCCCTAACCCAACCAAGAAACAACAACACAAAGTCGTTGTCGAACCCACGACCTCCAGTTTGCAAAGCAAGCGCTCATACCAATAGGCTACGGAGATTAAATTTTCGTAAAACTTATGTCTAGAACTAATATAGTATGCGTAGATCAAACAAAGTAAAGTCGAGGTATTATAAGATGATTCTTTTGAAAAATATAAAATATGTATTTATTGGTACAGAAATAAATAAATGCGATTTTGGTTTGATTTTAATTACTAATAAGAACGGCTTCTAGCGACCAAACGGGTTTACCCGTTTCTTTGAAGGCATGGCCAATGTATGCTCACAACATTCGAAGCATTGCATAGAACGGGAGTTATAAACATATATAGCAATCATTTAAAAGAGTAGGAAAAGTAGCAGTCGGTTCACTTGATGGTAAGCGATCACCGTCGCTATATAGTTTATCGTTTGTTGAACTTCTCCGAATGGATGTCAATACACAGTAGTCGACGTATGTGATTGTCGATTGAGGATTGCAAACACACATCTCTTATCGGTCGTGTTGTAGTTGAACGAACGGAGATCGATCTATCGATTCGATGTTCAAAAACAATGAATAAAACAGGTATTATGGAATCGAAAGTTATTCTCTGTGTACTCGTATGTATGTGTATACAATTTTCTTGAGTACTTTCGTATGTGTGATATTTTCAATTAAATTTCAAGATTTGACAAGATCGCATTTGAGACACAGTTAGAACTGTAGGCAATCGAAAAATAAAATATTGTTAGCCTCTATTTTTTCTGATGTCAAAGATCGATTGAACTTATTTCTTCATGAAAACGATGACACACACAAATTGGAGGAAACTGATTTATCAGGCAATTAGAGTCGGTGACATATTGAGAATTTGGAGGGAAAAAGAAAAGGGCAACCCAGAAAGTGCTGTACCTATACTTAATTTTATTCCGACTTTGTCTAGAACGATAGTACTTCCATGGGCGAGATCGGTCGTAGAAGTGCAGCAACTACCGCCTCAAAAAATATTCCTTAAATATGGCAATGCAACTGAAATTTTACTTTTTAACATATATCTAGGACAAATGAAAAGGGAATAAAAACGGGATGAACCGTGTACTTTATTACAGAAAAGAATAAAAAAAATAATAAAAAAAGGCTTTTTAAAATCGGCATAATTTGCGGAGAAATGCGGTCACATAAAAACAACAGACAAGTTATAGTCTATTTTTTGAAGTCGGCTCAAAAGCTGGGGTTATATCTCCATATGTACCTAATGAACATGTGATTTTGGAAATAGTTTTTTTGTTAATCAATAGATTTTCTTAACCCTGCTCTTCAAAGACATTCTTTCCAAAAAAGACACTATAGCGGCAAATTATGGACTCGATATATTTTTTAATTTTAATAATTTATTCGAAATTAAGTGTTACTATTACGTCACCTTAGGCATCTTGAAGGTTATGCAATATTATACTTGGAAGAGGAACATATACAGGGTGATTCATCCTTCCATTCAGCCGAAAGACGTTTCGACGACCGGTCTTGCGCCACCCGCATCCAGCGGATTCCCGCGACCTTAACCAGATCGTCGGTCCACCTTGTTGGGG
>JAOCPS010474638.1:0-11738 GCA_025505425.1 Graphium colonna
ATCCCCAAAAGTCATGCATACTTTATTTTATGCTGACTTTATAAAGGGCGGTGGTACTTCCCCGGACGAGCACGGCCATAGAGGTGCAGCAAAAGCTGTGAAAAGTTGGTATGCTCTACCATCTCTGAAGTATTCTTATTCAGCTTTCATAATTATAAAACATTGCTAAGTATTTCTTCCCTAGTTAAGAGCTTTCGTGAACTTTTATATCTCACCTGAATTTTACACCTTAAGGAATAATCCCTGTAAGGCGAAGGTAATAATAAAAAGAGGCCAGAAATTACTCAGAGAGATTTATCCCTCTTGACCTCTTGTTTCAGTTTTAATGCACGTTTAAAAGTCCTTGTAATAAGAAAACCTTGTTATTAAAATAATCTTTATTATTATTATTTAAAAAAGATGAATTTTTATTATTGCTTTAGTACATCATCTTATGATTAGGATATGGAATGAGTTATGTTTTTATTTTTGTCTCAGTCCTTGTCACCATGGGTACTAATTATATACGTCGTAGAGTTAAAATTTAATAATGAAATTCTATAAAACACTTTTAATCAAAATTAAATTTAGAAGACCCTATTTGCGTAAATGTCGAGTTTATTTCTGTATAGGGTTCAAACTCACAACACGTGTTATAACTGGTTTGTGACTTGAACCACTACACCATTCGTGCTATTAAAACATTTATCTACGGCAACATTGACCTCAAGAATTTCTAATTCCATAAAAACAAGATGCCGAAATAACGTAAGATGCGCGGAGATCGTTGACCCCCTAACTCCGGTCCTGCCCCACGATATGATTCGGTAGATAACTGTACTGATATTTTTTATCGTCGGCAAATCGAGGCTATGCATTTGATTCGTGATCAAACCGATTTTTTTTATTCGAATCAATTTTGCTCCTATCAATGGCCAACGTGAGACTATCCGAAACAGTTTCTCGTTGCAACGGTACATTACAATTTTACTTTTTCTATAACAATAACGCATTTCTTCGACGTTCTCGTAAACTAAGTGGCTGCGTTTAATAATACGTTACGACTTCCTGTTTCGACTGACAACGGTTTCGGAAACGGTACGTCTTTTAATATCTTCATAAATTGCCGTGGCCGCGTGTAATTATCTGTTTTTGTGCGACTTGTTTTCTTGAAAATTCATTTTTGAAGCCAAAATTACGACCAAAATGAAACCAGTTAGCATATGTTCAAAGGTATTTTATTTATACAAGTTAGTAAGAATATAAAAATAATAATTACAAAAACTTCATTTACAATGATCCTATTGTCATCTTCGGTCTGGTCTGCCCCCCACACTAGGGTATGCCTGTCCTATATTATGTATTGAAGCTACTTAAAAGTTTCCTATACTTACTATATACTATTAACAACACAAAGTTCCAGATTTCCCCAGGGATACTAAGACATTAAACCTCCGGTTTGTAAGGCAAAGGAATATGACACTAGACCACGGAAGTAGCAAGTTGAAGTTGTTATATTATTTAAGATGACTCGCATTAGTTTATTTCTGTACACATATATTAAAAAATATTCCACGTAACATTATATAAGTAATATTGCTTCCACTTATTTAAAGGACAAAGTCCATTTTTGTATGACGTACCGTACTAAGTTGCATCAAGTTTAAACCTTTTTTTGGAGACTACACTTATTATATAGACTCCTACAGAAGTTCTTTTCGTAAGGAAAACCACGGTTTTGAAGATATTTGATAAAACAGATTCATAGAAAATACTATAATAACTCATGCTTTCATAACTTTAAATTAAATTCCCCGTTCAAAAATTATTTTATGTATTATGACAATATGCTTCATGGATTTGCCATGAAGCATTATTGTCAAAATAAATTATGTAAATAATTACTATAGAGTTTTGATCTAGATGCCTGAGATTTTTTGGTACCTCTTTTGGGCATTGTCTTTTAAAGGTTAATGAGTTTTGTTATAGTTACACATTTTTAATTAAAAACAACTGTTACTTATAAATATGTACTGTAAGATTAGTTTTATACAAAGTCATTAATTACAGTGGCAATTGGTCAATGAATATTTGCGATTACCGAAAAATGTGGGTTACAAACATCGCATAACTGGTCATGACACAACCATTTCTATACATTGACGTCGACAGCACAGAGTCGCGAACTAACAGTGTCTGAAGTAGGTACGAAATATCTCACTTCGTTATAAATATCTATTTGTGAGATATAATGGTCTATTATGTTCAATAGGACATTTATCGTTATCGATACTCGATAAGTTTCCAATGAGTCTATTAGAGACTAGGTGATAAAGTTGAAGACGGTTTATAACTAGTGATGTGCCAGTTAAAAATGTATAACCGCGGATACGGATCTAAATACGGTTATTTGGTGCCAAGATCCGGATAAGTCCACTTTCTTAATTTATTTATATTATTTATCAAAAAGATTTAAACACAATTGATCGCACTATATGATGGTTGATTTAGTACTTTAGTTATGTAGTATTTGTTTGATACCTTACTGCGATATATGTTTGTAATATTAAGGCGCTAAATATTTGATTTCAAGAAATAAAGTAATAATCTGATTAAAACTTAGCACGTTTTCGTTGCCACCAAATTCTCTATATATACAAATTCATGTATGTATTGAAAATTAATAAGGTAAAATATCCGCAACGATCCGCAGGAAAAGTAACGGATACGGATCTTTTATTCTTTCGAATATCCGCGGATTATAACACTCCCTAACTCGTGTCTTATATTTTTGTTCATACATATTGACGACTTAATTTAATTTTATCTTCTCTGCGTTTTGTATTATTTTTTACAGACTACAGATAGATTGAAGTTAGCATTAATATAAAAAATATCCTAGACATACAGTTTTAAACAAAAGTAAATCTACATGTCAAACTTATTTATCACAGTAATTATTTATTTTTACAAATAAATCGTTAAATAAGTGCAAAATGTGACATTGCACCGTGAGTGTTTTTGTGAAGCTGCTTGTTTTTTTACGGATTTTCGTCCGTTGTCTTCACGTCATAGTAAAATCGGCAACATTTCCAAGTAGTTTATTTTGTAAGCAGAAAGCGCTAATGTTACATATATCTTTAAGTTCGTTAACTTTAATTCATTTTTAAAAATCACAAGATGTTGCTCACTCGCGTAATATTGTTGGTCGCTGTTATGGAATCATATATAACATATTAAAGAACAGAAATGTCAAACTGAATGTCACATGGCGTCGCTATTATGATTGTAAGATATCCATACGTATAATATTTAAATTGGAGACTTATCCTGACGATTTTTTTTAATTAATTTTGACATAAACCGCCACTTACATTATTATTTTTAAAGAAGACAAGCGAGCTGCTTTTGAGTTTCAAACTCGTTACTCTTCGTGTTTTCACTTGCGTATTTTTTTTTCGATTTGTCTAAATGCATCCTATATGTAAATTCGGCTACTAAATTACCCAAACAAAAAGGCAAATTTCACCCAAATCCACTCCTGTGTAATGGAGTAACCAATCATCCAAACATATGTCCATTCACATTTATAATACATATTTGTTTAGATTATATGTTTCTTCACGAAAGAAATGCCTGTATAAGTTATGTTAAATTTTGATAGAACTGATGGCTTATTACAATGTTTTATTTTTTCAAAAATGATCTTGTGTCAAATGCTAAACTGGTTATGACCCATTTACAAATGTATCTATACATGCAAAGAATTTCAGTTCTTTAAAATATATTTCAAAGGACGATGCTCAATAACGGCACAAAACAGACTCATGCATCAAAATCAAAATTTAAAACATAAAAGATTGAAATTTGCTTCACATACATGACTTTTCCACAATCTGTCATAGAGATGTAGAATGCAATAGAAACTTTTTGATGAATCGATTTTTCGATTTTATGAAATATCTCCGAAACCCAGGTTTTTGTTAACGAAAAGAAATTCTGTAGGAGTTAATATAATAAGTCTAGTCTCAAAAAAAATTTGAACTTATGCAACTTGGTACAGTATTCCATATAAAACTGGACGTTGTCCTTTTTAAGTTCAGTTAGCCATTGCATACGTTGTCTTCTAGCATTGAATGATTGAGTACACACATAAGTCGTGACGTCAAAACAAACTGATTTGTCAAAGCTGCCTCACGTCTGTAAGGGCCTGATCTTTGACTGCGTCTGCAGAGCGACTGGCTCCATCTGCCGATGCACCGTTACTCGGCACAGTAACCGCGAAGGGGAGATTAATATAACCAGTCTGTGGCTTAAACGGAGCGACTCCATAGGAGCCCATTCTGGATTTTATCTGAGACCACTTATCAATTGGTGTGTGATCCTCTAATGCGATTGTGTTTGGTATTTCGTTTAGCGTTTTGAAATGTTTGTTTAATGACTGAATAAAAGGCTTAAATGTAGCATACTGTTATACTACAATTATGGTTAGTCGTGGATTCGAAGACTTCTCAGAAATATAGATATCAATAAAAGTAAGCCTAAGTAAGCTCTTATTTAGATGTATACTAGCAGACCCGACAGACGTTGACCTGTACACAAGTCTAATTCGAATTTTTTTTTAAACCAAATTGTGAATCTAAGCCATTCTTGAATCCCCTTGAACACACACAAAAATCTTTTATCAAAATCGGTCAAGCCGTTTAGGAGTTCAGATATATTCTATACTTTAAATATATGTATAATAATTATATATTATATTGTTGTATAATATTTTCATCGAAACATTGCCGATAGTCTTATTTAAATTCGAAGAAACAAATTCTTCGGTACGATGCGAGTGTTATTTTTATTTCAAGAAGAATCTCCCGTCCGCCTCACCATAATCATCATTACATAAATTTTAATGGGAAAGAAACCTCAGACGTCCGCTATCTACAATTATAATGCGAAGAACAAAAGAACCTCAAACATCCTTAAGACGCTGAGCCTCCGATAACATCGTTCCCTCTCATTTGACTGCAAAAAAATTGCCCTATTGTTGTCCATTCCAAACAAAACTCGAGATTTCAAAGAACTGAATGCGTTTTGATTACGCTATTTTTCGCTCACCGATTTTATCGTCGTTATTTATTTGATAATGTTATTTTAAAACGATGATTCAATAGTATAAAGTGTGTTATAGTAAGTTGAACATCATAATAGCCTAAAAACTAGAAACTGTCTTTTTTGACATTATACTTTCTTTATCAACATCGGGCAATTATCTACAACTTACAACTTACAATTTATATTCTTTAGGGACAGAAACTTTTGCGTTAACTGCGAGATTTAAGAAAGATCGTTCTAGAAGTTGTGATAAGTAAAACAGTAAAAGATTATTCAATATTTTTTTTGCACTGGTGCGGTACACAGACTATGTCCAAGCTCTTGCTTATGTGTTACCGCATTATTTAAACGGAATTCTCGTGTACTATATTTAAACACATAATATGTATAAGTTTCATCCAGGGGAAATACTTTTTCGTATTGTAGGTATCTATTTATGACATAAACACATTTATAAACAATATAGACGCTCGTCAAGTTGTCTACGTGAGACCACGAGAGACGCGAGGGTCTTATAATTATGACTGTATTGTATTTTATGGAGGCACAGCTCACAAAAGTGGGCCAAATTCGCCTTGCTCGGTTCGTCCAACAAAGCTTTAAGCTCGACCGGTTGATGGGTCGTTGACCCGGCAACCTACTGCTTGCTTACGCCCGGCGCGGCCAATTCGTTTAAACAATTATTTATGCTAGGCATATTAAATTTTCTAATCGAATCAAGATTGATAAAACTATTACTGTCTTATTTCATAATGTCCCTTGTGTTTGAAATACATACTACTTATTAGATGAATTCTCGTTAGCTGTAAGCGAAAAGGTTTTATTAACAAAAACTGTAAGAAATCTAAAATAAGTAATTGTATTCTAGATATAGAAACGTAGCGCTTTTTAATTAGCTCTGTAATGCAGATATTCCAAATGTTTGATTTAAAATAATAACATAATAATGTTTCATATTTTATGGCGTTTTATTTCCTTCTGAACGATTTATAGTATCCATGCTTGCGAGAGAGCTCATTGGTATGTTGTGCAATTAATGGTTATTTTTTATGGAATTAGATTAATTGTCACATAAGTCAATCCGCGTACATTAAGAAGGATTCGTTTCACACATTCGAAGTTAATATTAAGTCATTGTGATGTATAAAAACCTAGTGTTTAACGATATGTAATAGCGTTTTCTCAATTAAATCCATTCACATTGCATTTTATATAAAAACATTAGCTATTTACACTTTTCTTCAAAGAAGATGTTCCATTTTGGGCTATTTTGTGTACAGTTGTATATAAAGTTAGAAAAATACGGCTATCAAGATAATAATTTTTTTAAATTATTATAGATTAAATTAAAATTAAGCAAATGACAAAGCCCATTTTTAGATGGCACACCGTACTAACTTGCACCAAGTTCAAACATTTTTTTTTGGAGATATTTTCATTACGGAAAGAACTTGTGAAGAAACCCCGGGTTTCCGAGATATTCCTTAAAATCGAAAAATAGTTTCTATTGCATTCTACATCTCTATGGCATTGTGTAAACTTTATGTAGGTAAAGCAAAATTCATACTTTTATACTATAAGGTAAATTCCCTGTTCAAAAATCAAATCCATGAAGGGTAATATGGTAAAAAGTTATGGAAATAATTACTACATAATTTTGATCTTGATGCATGATAATTTTTGGTACCACTTTTGGGCATTGTCCTTTATTTATTTTATTATTGTTAAGCCTTATAATAGTGACAATGACAAGGCGTTTGATAGACAAAAATGAAAAAAAAAATGCCATACAACGTTTTGGTTACGCTTCGCGCCCATTATGACATTTTATTTCGAAGAAAATAAACGTAACGATGTAATATAAAAAATCAAACGCTGCGCTGAAAATAGAGCGCAACTAACGGTAAATTCACACGTATTAGTGCAGCCACAGCCTTATTGATATTCTTTCGAAATGGTTCCGTAGAATTTTCTGAAAAATTGATTCAGTTGAAAATACTTTTTTATAAGATAGGGCTAAGAGAAAGTTTTGAACGAAATCTGTTCATTAGTTTGTTTTTGAAATAAAAAATTGTAGTTTGTTTTCAAAATGAAATTAACGGAAAAGATATGTTTCGGAAATGCACTTTTAAGGCGTTTGAAGTCGGTTTATGTCATTTTCCATGAAATTAACTTGTACCACTTATGATAATTTAAATGAATAATTTTATGATCAACTTGTATCGGCGCTTGCACCATTGCTGAAACATCTCCTTATATAAACTACTATAATTGAAGGACACTGATCGTTTTCATCTAAAAATACTGGCTACAACAAGCTTTTTCATTTTACATTGTTCACTAGAATTGTTTTTCTATGGAAGCTAGGTGTTAACATTGGTGCCTAGCAGCACCGCTCAGCATGGCATTTATTATTTATATACGCGTTAATGTAATAATGTTTAGTTCTACTTGTATAAGAGTGGATCAATTGATTTTAATTCAAACTTAGATAAATTTTTAAGATAAGAAATTAATCCATCAGGAAAGTAACTTATGATAAAATCATTTCATGAAGGTATTTTAAGAGATATATGTATGTCTGTTCTATAATGAACATAACTTTACCGTGTTATTAAAATATAAAAGTCTGATTTTAAGAAATAAGCATTAAATTTTACAAAAAATCGTATCGTGCTGAAAGCCGTTAGTGAAATTTTCAATAATTTTTATAAAATTTTAAATACTTAATATTTTATTTCAACAAAATTAATAATACCTAAATCAGTTGTTTTGATTTGAGTAAGTTGTAATTAACGTAATTACTAAAAAAAATCAGGTGAAAATGAAAAGTAAAATAAAATTTTATTTATATAAAAAAATTGCTGACCACTTTTATATAGTTTTATCTATTTATTAACTTAGGTTCGCCAACATTGGATATATTGCACATTTAAATTAAGTACAAATGGAATCATCACAAATGTTCCAATAATTATAAGTGAACACAACATTCGTAAACCCTTACAATAAAATTACTTTTAATTAATTTACTATGAAATTAATTTTTTGTAGGTATTTATTCCCGATTCTCTAAAATAACCAAGAATTTAGTTTAATACTAAATTCTAGTTGATTACGATTACACATTCTAAATTAACCCAGTTTAAAGTGCAAACATTTGTTGTTTGCGATGTGTGCACTCTCAAAACAATTTAATTTGGCAGCGTAAGCAGGATAAAGACAAACATACATTTATAGTACCAAATTGCATCAAGTTCAAACAATTTTTTTTTTGCGTGACTAGACTTATAATATTAAATCCTATAGAAGTTATTTTCCTAAAGAAAACCCGGGTTTCGATGATATTTGATAAAATCTAAAAAATGATACATCATAAATAGTTTATATTGCATTCTACATCACTATGACCGATTGTGTTAACGTCATGTAGGTAAAGGGAAATTCACGCTTAAATACTTTAAATTAAATTGCCTGTTTCAAAATTATATTTATGAAGCGTAATGTCGTAATCGAAATTATCGAAATAATTACTATATAATTTTGGTATTGATACATTAGTCTTTTTGGTACCACCTTTACACATTGTCCTTCATCAAGACGTCATAGTGTTTAGTGTTATTAAATATATTTTATACCCTAACATTGCATTAATAAAAACATCGATACGTAACTAAGATTATGTTTGCGACTGTACCAGAAATAACATCTACAGTGTTATTTACAAAAATAGCGCCAAGTCTTGCGTTTTTAAATTTAAAAACAGACGTGATAGATAAAAATAGCTTTAAACAGTCGCGACAATATTATGTTTTGAATAAATCGAATACGAATTGGAAATGTATTGAATACGCGTATAAATAGCGTCGAACTTTGTCGCGTCGTTCGACGCATGTCATAAATCGGACATACGTCGGTAGCTTTCCTGTAAGTAAGCACTTTGCGACGTGTAAATATAGAGTTACATAGTTTCTACAAACTGCTAAGTAAGGGAATGCGCATTGTAAGATGGTCTTTGAAGACCATACGGCTGTAATGTCATGTTTTCGTATATATCTCTTTTGTATAAGAAACCAGATTATTGCCGTGGTTTCGTGCGCGGTATGTCTATTATATAGACTAATTAATGTTTAAATTCGATGTGGCAAAATTTTGCTTCTTTTTCTTATTCCTGTCTTCTGTGTTTCAGGCATAATGCTTTAAATTATTTATATCGGCCAAGAAAGATTTTTTCCATATCTCAAAAGCTGTGATTTTTTTTAGATGTGATTTTACGTATCATGTACACGTCAACGTGTATTTACAATTTTATAGGCTTATTGCTTAACTTTTACTGTGTGACAAAATTTCTAATGACTTGGAGATTCACAGAGTATGACTACTTACCACACTCATAACCATCTATAAAACATTGCAGTCACATTTATCTTGTTAGCTAAGAAAAGGATAAGTTTGTCCTGTTTAATTAAGTTTGGAAAAACCTGTGAATACTAAAATTTCATGTCAGTCTACTATTACAATGGATTGCGTGGATGGTCAGGTTTTTAGCAGCAGCTTTAGGACAATTAAGTTTCAATTTATATGCACGTGAGCTTCTATTTTTATAAAAAACTGACATACGCTTGACCCTCATTCCACCTAATGGTAAGTCTTGATGCGGTCATAGATGATACTGTAGAGATATGATGCTTAGTAGAAGCTTATTCACTTTAGGGCGCTTTTCGTGGAGACGCTGACGGATAAAAAGAGAGATGCTGGCTGGATATTCCATTCCCTTGCAGTACGAAAAGACATCAAAACGCTTGGTTCTTTATCGCGGAACATTGACCATAAAAGAATAAATCGCGCCGAACGCCTAGTGGCGTGATAATAGGAGGGTGGAGGAATTAATTTGCGTCGTAAACATCTTCACATGTATCGTCGTGAAACAAAAGACTTGTGTGAACATACGTAACGTTATTATAAATAAGAAATCGGGCATACTCAATAGTTAAATAACAGTTACAACAATTCTCAAACGATCGAAGTCTACGAGTACATTCAGGAATCTTTATATATAAAAGACCGGGTTACCGCATCCGTCCGTCACTACCTCTCGGCCGGCCGCAATGCACGTAACATGATGTGACTACTAGAAACGGCAAGTGCACGCAGGTTCAAGGCTGGTCACTTCCCATTGCATGTGCATAAGCATTAATTCCGCTCAGCTACCACCATTGTCTATCACCCGACAACTGGGTTCACCGGCCCCATAAAGGATTAATGACACCATTGTACGCGGTCTATGGGCTCGCGTATTTTTTTTTTCATCAACCGCGGTCGCCCCGCACCTCAAATGCATCCACAATGTAAGAAAGTATCGGTTTGTAACTTTGTGTAACATTAGGATTTCTTACTACAATAAATGTTGAGCTTTGTGCATATTCGTAATTAATACTTTAACTGGGTTATTTTCGAAGGACATTACAAAAACCGACTTCAAACGGCTTATAAATGTACTTTCGAAACATATTTTCTCCGTTATTTTGATTTTAAACACAGACTACAAATCCGATATTTTTAAAATTCTGTAGGACCATTGTCCTATGAGACAAAAAATATATTTTCAAATCAATTCATAAGTTGCTAACAAACTAATGGACATATTTTCTTGATAACTTTTATGAGACTATTTAGGGAAAATGCTCTATAATATAAAAATAGAATTTTTGAAATTGGTTCATAGATGACGAGATTGTAATTCATAAATTACGCAAACGTACATAATAATTGACAAGTTTCCTTTTGAAGTCGGTTAAAAAGATGTAATATAAAAAAGAATTTGTATCTTAAAAATGTATGTGTAATATTATAGTGTATATAAACTTAAAAAGAAAAATAAATTAATTCTAGTTGCATAACAAACTTACGTACTTAAAGAATAACCTGTTAAAATCATCTTGGTTTGGACACGATAAAACTATATTGCATAGAACAAACTATATATTCATATAATATATAACTATTTAAATTGCTGCTAAGAAGGGCCATTCAAATTCTTTTTAATACAAAACAAAGGCATCCGACCATTTAGGAACGTTGACCCTTTTTTAGTAGACGCGCGCTTGGATGGAATCTATTCTCAAAATTTTTATTAGTTTTTTTTTGGGCAGGCAGAAAATGCCTATTCTCTCAGCCCAAATAAGTCTGAAGGCTGTTTTGGGTTTTCTTGTTTTTACTGGTCTTTTATGTTGACAGTTGGTATTTTTTATTGCTATTTCTTATTGTTATTTAAGGATCAGAAGTTTGGTAAAGGCTAAAAATAATATAACATCCTGTGTTTGAAATAAATATATTTCGATGTTTTGAATTAATTATAAATTACGACACCAGTATGGTCATTTATTGAATATCAATTCTGCAAACACTTGTGAGTTCTCGGTATTCATGCCTTATATTTAATGTACGTCAGACTTAAAGTCTTAACTTAAATAAGATGATGAAAAACATATTCCATCATTTCTTAACCGATTTCAAAAACGAAGAAAGGTTCTCTATTCGAATGTTTTATGTTGTTTTATGTACGTTCGCGCAATTCTCCGCCATTTATAAACCGATTTTGAAGATTCTTTTTTTTTTCACCTTTTAGGGTATCCTTCCCGAATGGTTCT
>JAOCPS010474749.1:0-11737 GCA_025505425.1 Graphium colonna
TCCGGATGTTGCGTGTGTCCATGGGCGACGGGATCACTTACTATCAGGTGAACCGTCTGCTCGTTTGTCATCCGTTCAATAAAAAAAAAAAAAAAAATTAATATATAGAGTAGAGGATTACTTGTTACAATTTTTTATTAATAATATACAGCGAGTCACTTCGTGGGGACGTTCACGTTGCGACGCATACCGTCGGGACGCACACCATCGCGACGCCCATCGTCTATCTACATATATTCCTTCAGTACTAAGTCAACTTTTTACCACAATAATAGATGCTACCATACCGACAACTATATGTCTATTGAAAGGCTTTATATATAATAAAAAAATAGTTTTTATTATAATATGAATTATTGCAACCATATCAATTAAAAACTTCCTTTTTTTGTAAAATCGGTTAAAAAGAGGCCTCGCAAAACTGATTTCGCCGACGATCGTTTCAGGCAAAATTGTCCTAAGTACAGTGGCGGCACTAGACCAGATCTAGATGTCGGCGGAATCAGATTTACACGCGTAAAAAATTACGACTGGCTAACTTCGATTAAGACATCAAAAAGCATCGCAGTTAGTGCCCTACATAGGATTTGAACCAGCAGCTTTCGATTTTATTAACATCTACCTTTCACTTTGACACTAGATTTTCCTCACTCCTTATTCCAGCGTGTTTACTAAACAGTCTTATTTCATATTTACACTTTATTTCCTTTTTTATGTTTTCCTTCGAAATGTTCTTATTCATTGTCACTTTATTCTTTAAAACCGTAATAAACCTAGACTTATATTTACGCCAGATAATAAAACAAAGAAGATAAATAACTTTTTTGTATCATAGTAATGATAAATTCTGGTAAACTGAACATCAAACGTTCTTCTGTTGTTACACCAAATGTAGATCACTCCTTATAGCCTATAAATTTCCATGATAATAAAATTGGTACCTTTAAGAATGTGCATTTGCTTCATTCTCCACTTCAAAAACAACTTATCGAACTAAAGGATAAAGCAACAAAACATTATGGATAGAAGAACTTTATTTGGCATATTTTTATATAACAAAATATAATGTAAATATCGAGATAGGCAGTCGATTTAAAATCTACGCGTAGGCTCGAACATCTTTTCCAAAAAAAAATATATCAACCGGAACATGCTAAGACCTGCATCGAATAGTTCTATAATCTATAGCATAACATCATATTTAATCTGTAAACAAAGGCGGGAAAACAATAAACTTTCGTGACTTAAGTTATGATTCGATTGAGATCGAATGGGAAATATTTCTAATTATCTCCCCTTATATATCTTATTGTTTGCTACGAACACTTAAAATGTCTTTAAGATCAATTCAATAACATAGACACTGAGTTACATGATATATAAACGTGTTGAAATAACACTTAATTCTAAATATTAATGGAAACGCGCACTTAATATATAATAGCACGACATTTCTATGTAATGTAACGTCATAGAAGTAGATCGATAAAAAATAGAGGCTGATATCAAAAGAGCGCACTTCAGACTTATACAATTTTAGTTATATATCCATATACATAAAAAATGTTATGTTGGTTTGTGTACGCTCCAAAAACATTCTACTAAAATTTTGACAAGGTATACAATCAGCTTCGAATATTGTTTTCATCTATTTTTTGCGTAAGTGACGAAGCGACCACCAAAAAAAATTTCAACGGCGATTACCGCTATTTACCAATAGATGTCGTGTTAAATGTGCCAAAATTTGGGTTGGGATTGGTGAGTAACTTCCGAGACGTTATATGTGGGGATCATATGTGAAGAATAAAAATATTATAAACATAATCTAAAGTTGAACAATTATTTACGGAAGGCGGGAGAGCGCTCAGAGGTCGGCGTGCGTACTGTCGATCAGGCGCCGCGCCTTGCCACCCCACTGTATTGATTTATTGGAAAGTTTAGTCGAAAACTATTCCCCTGTTTTTAATAAATAAATATAATGGCAATCGAGAACTGAATGCACCTTCAATATCGTTAGTGTCGCACCAATCATCCTGTAAAATGTTAACATGACACTTTGGTGTATATTTAAAAATAGAGCCGATTTATATTTGCTAGAGTTGTAAAAATAAATTAGCCTTAGAAAAGCTTTAATTTCTTCAAAGAAACAAAACATACCTGTAGATTTAATTTAACTAAAATTTGACTGAATAAAGCTTGAGTTAACTCTTAACACGCTCAATAGACTTCAGCCCGAAACTATTTTAATACAAATCTTATACAATAGATGACGTTATTGTGAAGTAAATCTTGTAAACACTTTTATTTGAATGAAGTTAATATTTGTAGAAATGTTAGTTCACAAGCCGTGTTCCTCTATTTATCATTTTTTTATCTATGAAAACATTTTTATTTTTCGAGATTTGTTTACATCGAGATTCGTTAAAAATACACATGCAAAAGTACAAAAAGTTTCCTAGTAGTTCAATATTAATGGCATATATCTTGCTTAATAGTTTTGACATAAATACATTACAGTGTGCACAGGTCTGTCTGTCACTGCCACTTAGTGTTGCCATTTTATTTTGACTGTGTTTTATTAAAGAAAATACCACCACAAATTTGATCACTGACTGATGAAATAAAGATTTGTTGGTAGCCACATATAAAATGAAAATAATGCACTGGCAAGACGTATCCTTACATTTCCAGACAAGTATACATCTATTTATAAGCTTAACTTATGATTAGAGTCGACAATTCAATAACTGTCGCTTCACAATATAAACTCCCAAATTAAAGGTAACAAAATTTAAAATCGTATAACTTTTTTTTAAATTTAGACTATAAATAATTTATTTTACAACAAAAATAACTTCCTAAAGGACATTTGTAGAAAAGATTTATTGGCTTTGGCACGACTATCTATAGACAATATTATTGATTAAATACATAGACAAGTTATTACCTACATTACCTATCCAATAATCTAATTTTTTCTCAAAATGGCGGACGAAAGATATATTCTGGAATAAACTGTCAAAGGAACTAAGAGGCCTATTGTTATCACATTTGATCAAATCGTGATTTTTTTTCTCGTTAATATAGAATTGATACAATTAAAATCTGTGTGGAAAAAGTAGATTCGATAAATAATAAGCAATTATTAAGTAAACAAAAAGTTATAAAGCATAAGACTAAAATTATAAATGATAAGAATTTATGAAATTAGATGATATGAATTTTCAGAAAGAAAACTTTGACAAAGTTTTGATGAAATATTATAATAATGATAATTATTTTGTCGAATCCACATTGTTCAAGCAGAATTATTGAGAATGTTGATTAATTTTCATTAAAAAGACATAAAATACATCTTCGTTCAACATTTTACTTAATAATCCCTGATACTCCAAGAAAATACATCCAATAAGTATATTTGCATTACATGCTATGATTATATGCATTATAAGTAATTTAATAAACACTTACATTTAAAAACATTTAAAATTTATATTTATATGATTCTACATGGCAACGTCTCCAGGACGACAAATATCCTAAACAGAAAACGTAAGAAGGAAATCTTTTAAACTATATTTTCAAAACAACAGCACCTATAAAAAATTAAAAAACAGTAATATAATATTAAAAAAATAAGATTACATATAAATAAATAAAAATAACCAAATAGAATTGTGATATATAATTTTGAGATACGAGCGTTCGCCATTTTGGCGGGAAACTTCACCTTTGACGTTGACAGATGACAGATCAAAAAATACAGATAACAAATAAAGACTAATAAATACTGTAGAACAACAAGACTGGCCGTTGGGAGAGCGCACCGTACGTATTGAGCACTGGAACCATTGATATACAAAAAAACCTAGATACAGTCTCGAAAAAAGTAACTAACCCAACCATCCTTAAATGTCAAAGTTTTGAATGACATCGACGGTTAAAGGCAAGGTGACTAACGAACCATTTGGCCATTTTACAGTAGAGCAATTTAAGTTTAAAAAAAATGTAATTTTAAGTTGTTCTTTCTGGTGGATATACCAAGGTGCTGTTTTTATAGCTTTTGTTACTACCACCTGCGAAACAATTTTTTCAAAGCTTTATTGCAAAACGGCCAAATGGTTCGTTAGTCACTTTGCCTTTAACCGACGACGTATTTTTTTTTGTTTTAAAAATTAAACCTTATATACAGCAAATAAGAGTTGTTTTACAGAGAAATATGCAACATGGAAAACAGTTGATATCGTTTTTCTAGAATGAGAGCATAAATTGACAGAGTGCTCTGAACTTTTTAAGACGCTGATCGTGTATTCAAGGTTTTTTGTATATCAGTGACTGGAACTTAACTAGATCGAACATAATTTTGGCGTCGACTATGGAACGAGGTAATAATGCTAGTTAGAAAAATATATCTCTCGTGCTTAAGAGTAAATGGGGAAGACGGGGTTCAGTCTGGAAACAGAAGATTGGCCTCCCTGCCACAGCGCTCCTGAAAAATACATATATTAAATTTTTTTACATTAATTTCGAAAATACTTATAAAAATTATGTTATAATGCCACATTATTGAATTAGGGCGTGTTGCCCGTGATGATAATGTAAGGTATGGGCATAAAAAAGCAAAAAAACATTTTAATAAAAATATTTTTTTTTACATATTATGGGACATTTTAAGTGTCAAGTCATTGTGTAATATACAAAGAAGGAAGATAATTATGTAAGAGTTTAATCGTTTCAAATATATTTACGTACTTTTAAACATTTTTTTATTATATTCACTTGTAAATCGATTTTTATATAGTTTGTTTTTTATGGGAAGGATGGCAAACGAGCAGACGGGTCACCTGATAAGTGATCCCGTCGCTCAAGGACAACGCAACATCAGAGGGGTCACGTTAGTGTTATCACCCTAAGAAATTGGATAGACCAAGATTATTAGGCTAGGATGTGTCGGGAACATATTAAGAATCTTAAGGGGAAAGGAGTGGATAAAGAAGAGTATAAAAGTGGCTATCCGGCAACCCAAGAAGTCAGTAGGTTGGTTGATGCTTCCGGTCTGAAGTGCAGTAAAAGTTGTCTCTAACTTTTTATTGTATTTATCTTCTAGGAGCAGAGAATCATAAAATAGCGGGTGAAAATATGTAGTCACTAAACGTTTGAATATAACAACACAGTCTACATTTCTTTCGTCTCTTTCTCCCTTCAGCTAATCTTCTATCAGTCACTTCTACTCTATTACTGAACTGCTTCCCTGTAAACGTTTAATTGATTGTAATTTGTGATTCACCTGGTGCTCGCTGATGAGGTAGATGGGCAGGGGCTCGGTGCAGAACTCGCACGGGATCACCGTCTCGGCGGGTGCGTTGTCCGGCAGAGGCGAGCGACGGCGTATGGGGGCCAAACGGGCCAGGTCCGGACGGCAGCCGGTCTAAGAAAAAAAAACATTTAGAATTACCTTAATCCTGACAACATAATAGGCAGCATCTGCTGCACGCTAATCTAATGCAATGCACAAAACCTAAAATAAAAAAAAAATAATTTTTTACAAAGCGACTGGTGAGTCACTTTTAATACCCGTATTTATATAAAATATTATTCAAAATAAATACTGATTAACCACCGAGTAAACATAATCTAAAGTAAAATAAATAATAACGCAACGCATGTTCATCCTAGCAATAACGGCGCGACCCGATTGAGGCGGAAGGCGAGGGAACGCTCAGGAGGTCAACGACCTATGCTGATTTACAAATCGTTAGACGCCGCGCCTAGTATCTTTAGATCATTTATTTATTGGAAGATTTGCTCGAAAACTAGGCCCCTTGCTTCCCTTTAATATCGTCAGTCACTCTGTGTCAAACAAATTTATTTTGAGTGCAAGATTAGACCAGAACCGGTGACGTTTAATATTAGTAGCAGAATGAAAAAAAAGCCTAAATCGACTATCCTACAACTATTATTATAAAAATAACTACTTCAAAATCGATTACAAGCGATTTGGAGCGATAGACTCACCTGGTGCAACACCAGATCCCCCGCCGGCACCAAGGCCCCGCAGAACTCGCAAGGCAATCGCACGTTTTCCAACCCTCCCCCTTCCCCCCTCGCTCCCTCCTCCTCTTCACTTGTACTCTCGTCCTCCTCTCGAGGAGAGGGCAGATCCACGCGACGCCAGTTATCCACACTAATACAAAGAACGGACCAAAATTAATATACAAGCTGACGGTATGCAGGATTGGCAATTGCCATCAGGTTATTAAACACTTCAGTCCTACCCGTGTCCATGAACGCTGTAAAGGGTTCGAAACGTCGGATGATATAATTTAAAAATAAACCGCGATAAATACCGTAATGTTATAATTTTAAAAATAAATAATTTCTACAAAAATACTATCACTCGAGTCAGTGCTTCATCCGTCTGTCTGTCTCGAATGTCTGTCGGTCTGTATGTGTGTGTTTTTGGTCGTCTATCTATGTTTGTCCGTCACTCAGCCTGTCTATTTTTGTAGATTAATAATCAAAACAGCTGGACCGATTTTGAAGATACATGGAGTGGTAGATTACCGATGCTATAGGAAGAACCTAAGGCTAGTTTTGTTTTAGAAAAATAATCAGGGTTCCGTATCCGTATGTATTGGTTCTTGCTACTCTACTTGCTCCTATCCGTGTTTACAAAGTCCACAAAATTTTACCAAGACATAAAAATCTATTGTCAATGAATACAAAGTAAATAATAAGACAAGAGTATACTATATATTTTTTTTTCGGATTTTTAAAAAAATTATCGACAGCAAAAATATTTACAAAGCAATATAACTAATCTAACTACAATAATCAAATAACCCTACTCCTCTCGGCATGGTGCCAAGAATGCTGGCTACATTTCCTCGCTGAATGGTTATATTTAACCTCCTATATAATAAAAAAAAATACTCACTTCATATTGTTATTTGAATTCGTGTTGTAGGGTGCTGTCACCTGTTGAAAAAATACACAATGTAGCGAAATTTTAATGGACATTTTGTTATTTTCTCATTTCTTGCTATTGATTAGGCTGTGATGGATTCCAAATTCTACTCTTGTTTTTTTTCGAGATTAATAGATTTGTTGGCTTAAGAAAACTTCAAAAGATATGAAACTAACATAAAAATTAACCATTGACTATTGATATACAACAAACCCTATATATAAAATATAAAATACACAGTCAAAAGTAATTATTAAACCCATATGTAATTTAAAGTAAGTATCTAAGTTCAATATTAAAACTCGGGGAAAAAATTATGTTGGCAGCTTTTCGAGGCAAATGAAGGCAAAAGTCGAATTTTGCTTTGGACATTTTAAGACTCTAGACTGCGTATCTATTTTTTTGTGAACTAACACACGTACGTGAGTCCATCAATGCCTAGTTGTGGCCAAAGCTTGTATAGTACTTTTCTGAAACAATGCGCAGAAGTCAAAAACACAAATTTACGTTTTAAGTTCAATGATGAATAACGAACAATAATAATTTTTCACGCGCCATAATGCTTTGTTTATTTTTTCAATAAACAGGTTCCTATTTGCAGGCCAGTTCGAAATTTGAATACCTTTTATTAGTTACCACCTTAGTAGCCATGTTTCGAAGTAAAACGTCAATCCATTTTTAAATTACAGGACAGATATAATTTTACATAATAATTTATTTGGTCGCAAAACACGACATATATATTGGATTTTTATACAACTTTTGCCGGCCGCTGCCCGCAGGTATCTGACCAGTACGGCCATTTTGATTTATCTCGAAGAAGATTGTCAAAATAATGCTCACATTTCCAAAGACGTTTGAGAAAATTTAAATATACTGACATATGCAGATCGTTAAACGCCCATGCCGTGTCCGCAAGGATGGACATGCGTTTCGTCAGTATTTATTGAACTTTTCATTGAACTTAATGTGGTAATTCAATATTTATTGTTAAAAATACTTTTTCTAATAATATACCACATCGATACCATATTTCGCAAACCAGGTAACTCCATATTTGTCACGAAACGTGGAGTTGGCAAAAATTTTAAGTCTAATGTTATCAAAATTCTTTGAATAAATAGTTTTTCGAAAACCTGTCCGCTTTCTCTATGCAATGAAATTAATTCTTTTTTGTATTTAGTTACAAAAATATTTTTTTATGGTTCCCTTGAGATAATTACTGAATAGGAGTTAGCTGGTATGCGAATTAAGGCATCGATATATGATTCCCATCCCAAGTGATTCACCCTGTATAAAATAAACAAGTACCTCATTCAGTCCACGCCTTAACTCCTTCAGGGATGACTTGATCTCACTAAACCTGTCCGGTTCAGCTCTTTCTTGATTCCTATCCAACGCTGGCTCCTTTCCCAACTTCAACTCATTGAATCGATTCATAAACTGTTCAGGAGTCATCGGCTTGAGATCCTTCAAATCATCTCTCCTTCTCACTGGTGGATGTCTTTGTGTTTTGGGTTCTATTGGGTCGATGTCGGGTATTGGCCACACTGGGGGTTCCTTCTGAGCAGAGCTAGTGTGCCGAGGTGAATCTTTTTGCCAGAGTCTCTCAAAGTTATCTGGTTTCGTATACAAGAAAGATGATTGTGGGGCTGTAAAAAAAGATTATATGTTTTTTACTCTTTAACACTAGAACTACGAAGACCATACACCTATTTCAACCAACCGATCATATTGAGCGGTTTTTTTGTTCAAATAAACAATATAATATTATTCTATACACAAATTTAATAAAAATTATGAAATTATCGTAAAATATTAAATAACACTTAAAGAGGAAATGGTATAAATAAATGATGCAACCGGTAATTTTGACCGGTTCGTAGTTCCAGTGTTAATTGGTTTTTGAAAAGGGAAAAATTACAGATTTTATCATCGGTTGTACTGGCTTTAGAGTGGAAGGCACTAACTTGCACAGACGTCTGCATATATTCTTTCCAGTTTATGTGTTTATGAATGTTTTTGGTTGGCAAAAATACTACCTACGCGACTGAGGCCTGGGAAATGTACGGGCTTTTGTTAGTATTTTATATAAGCGATTATTTATAGTGCTTTTATTAAGAGAATGAAGTTAAATTGATTTACATTTGCCTTTATATGAAATGTATTTTCGTAGCATATTATATTCCTTCATTTAAAATTAAAAAAAAAACAGACCACTAAACTTGTTTTTCTGAATATTTTACTAATATTAAACTACCTATCCTCTCTTGAGCTGACACTTGCCTTGCTTCCAGATGGATATATGGTATACATGGAAAATGTCATCACTTATTAATTGGTAAGCACCAATACTAACTTCCGTAAGTATTGAAATTCAAATTCAAAATGTTTTTATTCACATAGACACTTACGAGTTCTTATGAAACGTCAATTTTTGAAATTGTCATTAAGTGTTCGAGAGAATGCTACCGCAAGCTCGAAAGGCAGACTGCTGAGAAGAGCGGGCGATAAACTCAACAGTTGCTCTTTTAAAATAATATTTCTTACAAAATTTAGTATACAATAATTCGTGTTGTCTGTTTAATAATCAACAGTATTTTCCCATACACGTAAATCGTCAAAGTATTATTTAAAGTATAGCACGCTTTACGTACAAGAATGTTTTTTTTTATTTTTTGCATAAGTTTATAAAAAGGAAGATCATATATAGAAAAACTACACAACTTGTGATATTATAAGATTGAGATAAATATTTTTTTTTTTATGGAAAGATGGACGCAGGGTATCCCTTGCACCGATGTTATATATTGCTTGCGATTATACTACATAAAAACATTTTTTTTTATTATGGAACTGAAGACAAACGAGCAGACCGTTCACCTGATGGTAAGTGATCCTGTCGCCCATGGACACACGAAACATCCGAGTGCGAGTGCGTTGTTAACCTGAGTCAAAATTGGATTAAATAAATCAAAAGGATTATTGGATAGGATGGGTCGGGATTAAGGATTTGGGGGAAAAGAAAACGGTAGACATGGCCATGCGGCATCCTCAAAAGTCATGCATACTTTATTTTATGCCGACTTTATAAAGGGCGGTGGTACTTCGCCGGACTAGCGTGGCCGTAAAAGTGCAGCAAAAGCTGTGAAAGGTTGTTAAAGATTACTTTTACTGTACTCACCGACTGCGCCTAAGTTCCTACGCCGATCCGGTGGCGACACATCAGGGCTGCTACCGGTCGATCTATTCAATTTTTCCGACGCCGTGGCAGCCCTGATAGGAGAGGCTGGCGACTCGGGCGAGGCGGGGCTGGCGACGAACTGGCTGCACGAAGGACCGGCTGAGCTGGCCAAGGGGAAGCTCGAGGGGCCCGGCGCGGCGCCCGGGGGCTTCGGCGCCGGACGCTTCTTCACCGCGCCGCGCGACGGGGGCCTGGGAAAGGTACGGGCTTTTGTTAGTATTTTATATAAGCGATTATTTGTAATGCATTTATTAATAGAATGAAGTTACACTGATTTATATTTGCCTTTATATGAAATGTATTTTCGTAGCATATTATATTCCTTCATTTAAAATTAAAAAAAACACACCACTAAACTGGTTTTTCTGAATATTTTATCTAATATGAAAACGTATATTTACATAGATAAAGAAATATTTTTAAAATTGTTTAAAAACTAACAGAATTATCAAAGAACATATGAATAAAAATAGAAATAACTATTGAAGAACAATAAGTCTCCATTACCTCATCTCCCCCATCTCTTTCTACATATAGCCCATTAAATTACGTAATAGTACAAGTAAAGTTTTATTACTTGTTTACTGGATTATCAATAACAAATTTAAAATATCTACAAGTTAATTTTCACAGAAAATTACAACGCCTTAAAAACTTCAAACGCCTTAAAAACCTTCGTTATTTTTTTTTAAACCAAACTTCTAATCCGATATTTATAATATTCTTGTAAAACCATTTCAGATAAAAAATATTTTTTCAAATCAATTCATAGGTTGTGGAGATTGTGCGAACATCCTAAATTTCATTTTCTTTTTATTTAAAAAACAAACTGATAAACCTATTATATTTTTTTTGAAAATTTCGTAGAACTATTTACAAAGAATGCTCTATCATATAAAATTAAAAAAAATTGAAATTGGTTCCTACATGACGGATATACGAGCTAAAATACAAAACCACTTTTGTTATTTTGATTTGAATTTTTTCTTGATTCTAAAAATTTTATGGGACCATTCCGGAATAACTTATAAGTCGAAAAAAGAATTTTCAAAATCGGTTCATAAATGGCGAAGATATGTTCATAAAAAAAACAAACATTCAAATTGAGAAACTTTCTCCTTTTCTGAAGTCGGTCAATAATGGGATATTAAAATATATTCCAAAACAGTGGAACTTTTATTGTCATTTTTGCCTTGATGGACTTTTGGACCGGCATAAAATATAAAGTATGCGCGACTTTCTGGGTTGCCGAATGGTCATTCCTTCCCTTTTCTTTTTCCACTCCTTTTCCCCCCAAATCCTTAACATGTTTTCAATCCGTTGCTTTTATCCAATTTCCAAAAAAAAAAAGAAAAGAAAAAAGCACACAAAAACACACATTGGAAAATACTAAAGTTGATACACATCTAAAATTGGGTTGTTTTTTTTTATGGAAAGGAAGACAAACGAACAGACGGTTCACCTGATGGTAAGTGATCCCGTCGCCCATGGACACACGCAACATCCGGAGAGTTGCGAGTGCGTTG
>JAOCPS010474859.1:0-11737 GCA_025505425.1 Graphium colonna
CAACGCGCACCGGTCACTATTCGTTCGTAATTTTGTAGTTGTATATTACAAGTTTATTTTTACAGAAAATTACAAAAATCGACTTCAAACGCCTTAAAATTCTTTCAAAACATATTTTCTCTGTTATTTTTATTTCAAAACTACCAATCCGATTTTTACAAAAAAGACTGTGGGACTATTGTGGAAGTATAACTTATCAGATTTTTTTTTCAAATCAGTTCATAAGTTGCGGAAATGAATGCGAACTTTCCTAAATTTCGTTATTTTTATTTTAAAAGACAAACTAATGAACCCATTTTTTTAAAGTTTTATGAGATTATCTACAAAGAATGCTCTATCATATAAAAAAGAGATTTTTTTAAATTAGTGAATAAATGACGAAAATGCGCGCAGAAATATACAAATTCAATTTTGTTATTTTCCTTTTAAAGATAAACTACTAAACCGATTATCCTGAAAAATTTATGGGACCATTCCGGAAGAATACCCTATAAGATAAACAAATCAAAATCGGTTCACAAATGGCGGAGATATGCGTGAACGTACGTAAAAAATATATAAACATTCGAATTGAGAACCATTCGTTTATTCCTTTTTTGACGTCGGTTAAAAACATGGTGAACTATATTAACTAACTAAATAACTTATTTAATTGATTGCTAACATTATTAGAAATTATTAAATTAAAATGTTATGAAAAATAAAAATTAGAAGAAGAAAAGATCTGTTGATCTTCAAGTAAATTTTATTACGCCATCCTGCATATATAAAGAACTTTTAAAATTTACATAGCTTATTGGCTATATTCTTCAGACAGATACAAAATTGCATTACAACTTAAAAACGTTAAACCTATAACACTCCCTCTTTTTTGTCAAGGGCTAATTTCAAAGACATTCAAAATGTAAAAACAGGTGGTATTTTTCGGACCCACTTGTTGGCTGTTGGATTTTCGTTTGTCGTCGTAACAGTTGCGTTATAATATCGCTCGATAAACATTGGCGATGCGACGCAGCCAGTAGAGAAAGTAAATACCCTTGCGAGTATTGCGACCAGCGTTAAGTGATCTTTCATAAATACTGCTGCACTTTACTGCGAAAGGTCTTGCAGTAATGTTTAGTTTTGACCACACAAGCGAGAGCTTTGTTTACAGTGGTATTGCAAGTAACACTGTGTCATAGATAATTTGTCATTACATCATAGTGTACTGATATTATAACGGAGATGTAATTAACTAGAAGTTTCCATTTGTCTTCAGAATGATTAGACAGTAGTTGTTATAGGCTTTATACAATTAAAATCTTGCTTTCATGCATTCCTCCTCCTCCTCTCCTCCTGCTCTTTATATAGATAGAAATTTATATGTGTATGTTGGTAATACGTGATCTTGCAAAGTTACGTATGCAATAACTCAACAGTGTAATCAAGTACTTGCTTCTTAATTGGTCATAGCGTGATGATAAAACAAGTCTCAGACTTCTCGCAAGATGTGGGCTATGAAATACAAGAAGACTTCCAACGAGTTTTTTTCACAGACAATTACAAATCCGACTTCAAACGCCTTAAAAATGTATTTTCGAAACATGTCTTCTTCGTTATTTTGATTAACTAACTAACAAACTACTAATCCCATTTTTATAAAAAAATTGCAGGACCATTACGGAAGTGTACTCTATGAAATATTTGTTTAAATCAGTTTATAAGACGCGGAGATGTATGCGAAAATTCCTAAATTTTGTTATTTTTATAAAAAAATCAAAGTAATGCACCGATTTTTTTTAAAAAAAATTTATGGTACTTTTTACAAAGAATGCTTTATGATATAAAAAAAATATTTATTTTTAAATTGGTTCATATGAACATTTGAATTAAGAACCTCCCTCCTTTTTTAAAGTCGGTTAAAAACTGTTTCAAGATTCTAATGTACGCCAACAAAAATCAATCGATTTCTTCGACTTTATTTTAATCACACAGATTTATTATTCTTAACTGCCTTTTTGTATATTTATCTCATATGTCATAAAACCTGCATAAAAACGATCTTAAAGATAGGAATTGGTGATGTAAGTATAACCGTTGGCTCCGAGACGAGCATTTTATAATCGGATTTAAAGGTCAAAGGTATTCCGATTCTTCATGGTGATCAAAGAAATTAAATCATACTGACCTTTCTACACTTAAATGGTTAAATCTAGTTTAATACTCATGTTAGGTAAGATTAACATCGACCTTACTCTTTATCTCCAGTTATAAATATTTAACTTTATCATTTATTGAATCCAAATATCAGCTTATTATATAGGATTTGAAACGATTTTTGGCCTTATAATTGTCCTCAACTTCACCTTCTATGATGTTCTCCGAGTTGCCGGAGATAGGAAGGAATGGCGTACCATCAAGTTAAAGATCATGGAGAGAAGTGGTCACGACCCTCAGACTGAGAAACACGACTAGAGAAGGAGGAATGGTCCTGATCCTTTAGTTGAATGTACTCAATACGTTATCAGATAATGTGGATAAAAACAACACGATATTTCATTTATTTTTAGATTATAGGCTTTGAAAGCATTTGTAATGTATCTAATGAGATAATTTTGAAGTCAACTAGTGAGCGATTATCTCTCCTTATAGTCAACAAGAAAAGGAAGTGTATCTATTGCTTCATTATACTTTGAGATAATCAGAGAATAGGACTGGTGAAATATTCTAATATCATATGGTATAAGTAAACAATTCTTTCAAGCATTGCGATGATATTAACCTTACAAGATATCAATCTCAGCAAGATACACACCGTTTTTATGTAATTTTTTAATAAAATGTCACACATGCCAATTTGGGTATAAACAGGAAATTGCTTGACATATTGGATATGTCATATTGATGTGAAGTGTAAAACCGACATGGTAGTATGTGTTGGTAATGTAATTTTTTAAAACTAATTTAATATATTTCTAAGCATACTGTGTACTACCTCAACATAATATCTATCTCAAGATGTGAAAAATATTGTTTCCTAAACATAATCCGCGCTCGTTGTCATGGGTTCACTTATTTATTTAAACTGTATGCACATACAAAGTGTGTAATGGCTCTTAATTTCAATGGAATTATCTACCAGTCAACCTTGGGGTGATGCTGAATAAAAATTGGGAAGGACCACAGTATAATGACGTAAGAAAACTAAAAAATCAGTGACGTTATCAAAAAATTAAGACAACTAATATACTAAATACACTAAGATAATTAAATTTATACTACCTTATGATTTAACTTTATGAATAAAAATATTAAACGGTCACAATATATATGACAAAAATATAAAAAAATCTATACAAAAATAATAACACAATATTAACATATAAGTATTATTACTGGAAACACATTAATTTGCCGATGTTCTTAATCTGCTTACGAGTCCAGTAGCAATTAATCCGTAACGATTGTAATATTGATAAAGATAATTAGGGACTGAAGGAACATGGCACTTGGCAACTGTCCAAGAAGAGTTTTTAAGTCTACTATGGATCTTTTACACGTATTTTCCTGTAACCCTTCCGTTGCACTGAAGCGAAGTGTTTGTGAATTCTCCACACATTAGGATCATCAATAGCATCGTTGGGACAGAGCTACTTGCAGGCAATTGTTATTAGTAAGCTTATAATAATTTTTCCCCTCATTTAGTAGCACTGATAAGGTTGTGAATTTAGGTCTAACATTAACAGTCAAAAGATGTAGTGATTCTAACTGACTCCGCAAAAATGTAATTGTGTATTGAACATTTGACTTGTATGTTAGCACATGGCAATAGGCTTTATTAATAATATTTATATATTTACTAATAGAATTGCCATCACTGCCTGTTTTTGTTTAATTGTTAAAAACAACAATAAGTTCAGGTCTCACTAAAAACCAGGACGATGCAAAAAAAGTCTTGTTTTCCGGTGCGTATAGTGGTGTGCTACCACCAGCCTTTGAAAGTCATGTCAATTTCTTTACGGATGTCCATGACTGGTGGTCACCTGGTGCGCATTGGCCACCTTCTCTTTAAGGAAGACCTTGAGCCGAGCGACAGTGGGCAGTGGGTTACGCCGCCATTTTGCAACGCGTTGCACAAGATTCTTGCGAAGTACCTTACGTAAGTCTGGTCTGATAGGGTGTCGATCGTGTATGACAACTGGGCAAGTGGCACAGCCCTAGCAGGAAATCGGAGTAGGGTTTGATGGACTATATTTATGTCTGTGTAGTTTATATAGACTTATTATTAGACGCGTTCAATGTTTTATTTGTACACGATATAGATTAAACGATTTACAATCTAAGCCGGGTGGATTAAGTATTATAGTATTAATACGTAATGCAAAAAGTATTTTCAACTCAATTTAGCTGCAGTAATATATGCAATTTTGCATAGTACATGTTCATACAAAGGAGAGAGTGTTGAATAAAATTTTTGTTTAATATTTTGTGAAAATGAATTGCACACTACCGCGCCGTTTTCACATAACGCATTGATATCACACAAAAACATAAAATATCAAGCAATTTTTTCAAGTATTACGCGAATTTTCAATCTTAATATTTACTAAAAATACACAAACAAGGTCAAGTTTTGACTGAACTTTGCGGGACATCTAGTAAAGATATCTTATTATGACTTTTCCGGGTGTGTCCTGTCGTGTACTGTACGTGTTTTTACATTTCCCTTTACTATTGAAACTAATATTAGGTCAGTTTAGCAAAACACGTATAAAAAGAAAACTTTTCAAGGGCATAACAGCGGGAACCTTTCACTTTGGTCTAGAATAATAATTAGTCAACTCGAAAAGTTGCTAAGCAGTCGGTTTCGGCGTCACAAGTCGACGTTATTTGGGTATTCGTATATATTTAATAAACGTTGGCGCAAGTATAATTTTCAAAAGGAAAAACAGTGAAATCCGCTTCGAATGCCTAAAAAGTGAAGGTTCATTAAAATTTTTCACAGAAGCTTTAATTTAAAAAATAATCAATTAAACCGATTTTAATGAAAATTGGATGGCGTCCTCTCGTAATATTCTTTCAAATAAAAAAAAATAATAATAATTAAAATACAAGTATATTCTTTATATTCAGATGATTAAATGAAGTTATGTTTGAAAATAATTTATTTATTCAAAGGTCGGTATCAGGTTGTTTAAAAACATGACAATGATAAGGATATAGAAAAAATATTATTTACGCTTGCGAATCCATTTGATAATCCTAGGCTTATTTTACATTTAAAAATATAGTGTATAGATATACTGATTTGTTAAAAAAATATACAAAAAAGATATTAATAGCTTTCTTTCCGGATATACTGGGTGATTAAATCGCTGCCTACGAAAGTGGAACATTTCAATTCAATACAATTGGAGCAATGCACCTGAAAGTAAAGCATTTAAACTGTTTTCACAACATTTTTATTGTGTAATAATTATATATAACTTATTCTTTAAGTAAAAGGGAAGAAGTATAATGTTCTATTTAATACCTTGATAAAGCTATATTTATTTTTGTTAAAAATGACCATGACAAACTTTCAATGTCAGGTTGCTTTTACTACCATCCTATCCAATAAACCTATTGTATCCAATTTCCCAGGTTGACAACGCACTCGTAACTGTCCGGGTGTTGCGTGTGTCCGTCGGCGACGGGATCACTTAACATCAGGTGAAACGTCTGCTCGTTTGTCTACCATTCCATAAAAAAAACTCACTTCAGTATAACAGTTTGGTATGAAGTTCTTATCAAAACTTACAAACGTGGTACCCAAAAGTGGAACCAAAAATTCTTGCAAATGCATAAAGATGAAAATTACATAGTAATTTTCAAAATTTTCAAAATTTTACATGACATTACGCTTCATGCATTTGATTTTTGAACAGGTAATTTAATTTAAACTATAAATAGTAGAGTATAAATTTTGCTTTACCAACATGATGTTTGCGCAATCTGTCATAGAGTTGTAGGATACAATAGAAGCTATTTTCTATGAATGAATTTTTTGATTTCATCATATATTTTTGAAACCTGGGGTTTTTTACCACAAGAACCTCTGTAGTAGTTAATATAGTAAGTCCAGTCTCCAAAAAAACTTGTTTGAACTTGATACAATTTGGAGCGGTTCGCTATATAAAATGAGCATTGTCACTGCAATATGCTTTGCATAAAATACCACTTATAGTTACATTAGGGTTAATTAGTTATAAACAGTGGTTTAATTCGATTTCATAATGTTATAAATTTTGACATATATTTAATTTTTTTATATTCTTATAGAAAGAACGATACGGGTTTTAATTGTGTTTTATTTATGTAATTTAATAAAATATTAGTGGTTATATGTGGTCTAAATACTCCCATATTATCAATTCATGTATTATGTACTATCACCATATAGTATGGTAAAGAACGCTTGCACCATATCGCTAAATACATTTAAATGGGATTAAAATTTAACTTTCATTTAAGTCTTGTACTGGCACCACGATCAATAAGTCGCTAAATTTGTTTAGCGAACTGTCAAAATTTAACAATCTATCGGCTTTTTATTTAAACGTTTTTGCTGAAATTCCTTTAGGTCATAATCAAACGAAATATGGTGCTTATATTCAACTAAATAAATAATTTGATGTTATAATCAAGCAATCGCGTTTAATTGCCAAAAAGGATAGATATCGATTCACGCCTTAAGAATACAAATATAAGTGAATATTTTTAAATATTAGAAGACCACTTGAGCTATAAAACTATACTCGTAACGTCGATACCCACTAAAAACGAACTTATTTTGATCATAAAAAATATTAATAAGTGACAATCTGAACACAGATTTTTTTTAATATTTCCAAATATTCATATCTTCGGAGATAAACGGGAACACGTATCCGAATTATAATTATTGGTCCCAAGATCGAGATGTAGACAATTGAAATTTCAATGCAAAACCTGTGACGCTACTTCAAAACTGTTTTATCGCAACTGTTTGTGTTTCAATTCGTCCAGTTTGGCAATTTGAGGTCGTTCGCCAACGGCGCGACGAAACTTGCTTCTCTCATTACACGCTTTAAGAATAAATCGATATCGCAGTAATAGAATAGCGCTCTGATGAAATTATCTGGGAATCGACGTTTCTTTTGTTGTGAAAATTTGCCCCCGTGCTGCTCGATCGCCTTTCATTCCGTGATTTATAAATCTACCAAAGCTACAACAGCCATAGGTTATAAGGTACCTTTAACTAACAGTAGACACCATTCAAATGTTTTATATTGCACGCCTATCTATGCTAATGGTTACAAGTTTATTTTCACATACAGCTACAAAAACCGACTTCAAACGCCTTAAATGTATACTTTCGAAACATTTCTGTTCTTTTCTAAAAAAACCTACTAATACAATTTTTATAAAAAAATAAAATATAAATTGTAAGACCATTGTGGAAGAGTACTCTATTAGATAAAAATAACATTCTAATCAGTTTATAAGTGGCGGGGATATGTACTAAAATTCCTAAATTTTGTGATTTTATTTAAAATAAAATCAAACTAATGAACCGTTTTTTTTAAAGCCTTAAAATGTGTATAAAGAATGCTCTATCATATAAAAAAGTGGAATTGGTTGATAAACGACGGAGATACGCGCAAAAATACGTAAAATCAATTTTGTTATTTGGATTTTAAAGAAAACCTACTGAATTTATTTTCCTAAAAAAATTATGCTGTGAAATAAAAAAAAGAATTTTTAAAATCGGTTAATAAATGGCGGAGATATGCGCCAACGTACACAAAAAAATATAAACATTTGAATTGAGAACCTTCCTCGAAGTTGAAGAGTTTAGTTTTTAAAGTTGGTTAAAATGGAAATTTTAAATGGAACAGTTAAATCTATTGAATGAAATAATTAGTAATGACACGTCAAATCTGTAAAGCAGGTAAAATAACGCAACGGCATAAAAGCTTTTGGATATTAGAAGATGATTGATTCACGGCAGATATTATACTTGAAAATTCTAAGAAAATTTTAAAACGATTTTTGTTTGTTTTAATGTTTGCAAATATGATGGTGCACATATGGCTTGAAAACAACACAGTTGAAAATCATAGTGTAACTAATAAAATCTTTCTCGCCTCAATTCGATAATACAAGATTATATAAAAAATAATGACATCATGACTGTTTTGTTGCCTTTTATAAAAAGTAATGCATGTGACATTCGGACAATTATATCTGTTAATGTCACATTGTTATTTAGGACTCTCATAAATATATATCACATTTAGATATATAAAATCATTCATTTTTCAAAAAGAATCCAATCAGTTTCTTCTGTAGATCGACGGAAGTACATTTTTCTGATGGTAGAACACATTTATTGGATAGGGTGGATCGGAAACATATTAAGGATTTGAAGTGAAGTAAAATAAGGAGTACGAAGAGAACTGGCAGCCCAGAAAGTGATGCATACTTTATTTTACGCCGACTTTATGTAGGGCGATGGTATTTCCCCGACCGAGCAAGGCCGTAGAAGTGCAGCAAAAGCTGTGATGAGCAATGATGTTATGCTCAACATATAAGAAAATAAGATATGCTTAGTATTAGATACTGATACGATTAGGAATGTTTGAAAGTGATGTTATTCAAGAAGATCCATTGATTATCCGGATATCCGTTAAATGAGCATTTAAGACGGCCTTGCGATTGCGATTCAGTTTAAATCCGGTATGAAGCCGAAATGATGCAACATAGGTAGTAATTAGGATTCTGTCCACTCACTGTACGAAATCTACAAATGCTTTTGGCATCTATTTTCGCTTTTTCGGTGAAATAGCCGTTTCCAATCCAGACGATACGTCATCCCAATATGAAATTTACTCACTTTTTAAAATTATACATAAAAACGAAGGTTTTTAAATAGCTTAGCTTTTTTCGTAGCTAGAATGTAATGTTTTTATTTAACCGTAAATAAAATTTCTATTTATTTAAAAAAGTTTATATATCTATTCTACGTAATATATGTTAAGGGCTTAATAGCTCTAGTTACTACGTAACTTGTAGCGAATAAACCGAAGCTGTGTGAACCGAGACTGAGGTTCTACAACAATATTCTTCAGCATGACCAGTTTCTATACATTTAGCATGATCTACTGGAAATTGTGACTCTCTTTACGAGCACTGACTCCGAAATATCTACCAGAAATTTAGCAGCATTTGAGAACTGTAAGGAATAGCCTGGCCTATTATCATGACTTTAGCGAGCGTATCGAGCAGATGAAGATGGCGATATCTTCAGTAATCAAATGTTATTTTACTACTTTGGCATTAACTCCGCCATTGTTTACATTTTTGTGCCTAAAGTGTAAATAAATAAATAAATAAATGCTAGAGCTTAAAGACAAAATGTCTGTTCTTGACAACGACAAGGAATAACCAATCGCTAATACACCAGCGAGCGTATCCAGCTGAATCCGATCACAGCTTCAGTAACCAAGGGCAGCCTCGTTAATTGGTGGTAATTGGCATCAGCTCTCTAATCAAATACAATGTAAATATACCGAAAAATACGAAACGGCGAAGAGCGTCCGTAACGCGACTTTCTCCGGGTTACGCAAAATTGTAGCGGCGCGCACCGCGGGCGCATTTTAACCAGCCGCCGGCTTCCGCGGAATTCACGATGCGTAGGATGGGGACACACTATGCGGGTAAGCGCCGAAAGAACAGAAATCTTACAGCTAGTACAAAAAAGCGACTTCAAACGCCTCAAAAGTGTACTTTGGAGACATATTTTCTCCGTCATTTTGATAAAAAAAAACAAAATACTGAACAGATTTATCTAAAAAATTTTATAGAACCATTAGACTTTCAGTTGAAATAAAAATTTAAAATCGGTTCAAAACGCCGTAAAACACGCAAACATACATAAAAAAATTAGGAACATTCGAATTGAAAACCTCATTCTGTTTTGAAGACGGTTAATCAACGATAAAATAACTCACGCCAAAAGATGGCAAAACATTTAGGGCCAGTCATGATAAATTAATCTGATAGAAATTTAGTAGTTATGTGACTTACTTTTTTAATGTTTTTTGAACATACATATCGTCATAGGGTTTTGTTTTGACTAAGGGTTCATAAATGTCACGGCTACCTCCTTTTGTTAATAGTCAAAAACACTTGTTTCCTTCTCTTGTTATATTTACTTTATTAATTTCATTTATTTTTAGTTCATATATATTGATAACACCGACTTCAGGTACTCTACATTGTGAATGTGAAACTGTACGAGTATATTATATTTCCATAGTATTAACTTTTATTTGTTAAACGTCTTTGAAACAACGAACTAAATGACAACTAGTTAATATGTATCTATTATGAATGAAAAAAATTGCTTTAGCTAGATATAAAGTGTTCAATTTATGATTTACACAGAAAAATACAGAAAAAACAGCGAATCGAACATTATACGTCTTAAACGTTAACGTTCTTTAAACAAATTTTTCAGTTACGTTAATTAAAAAAACTGTTGGACCGATTTTCATGAAAGTTATTTGAGACCACTTCGAAACTATATACATTCAAATATATAATAATTTTGAAAATCGGTTCATAACTTCCGGAGAAATCGGCAAATACACACACCCAAAAAAACAGTCGAATCGAGAACCTGTTCTTCTTTCGAAGTTGGCTGAAAAGGGGGATAAATATACCGTCATTTACCATCTCTTTTCACGTGACTTCAATTGGCATTTTATAAACTTTTGTCCTTATATCATACTTTACCACCTCTATTCTCTTGCTCATCTGGCAACTCCTTCCTTAAATGCTGGCAAAGCATTCATACTAAGCTTCGTTTGTTTGTGTTTGAGCCTAAATTATACATAAATACTTCTTTAAACGCCATCCCTATTGATGCGTGATGAAATAATTTTAAGTGTTGCACGTATTCTAGTATTCTATATCACTGACGCGAATCAGTTTCCGGATGTGTGCGGAAATCAGTAGCGTCCGTTATGCTCGAGGTATTCTTGCGTTTTATAGTTTTACGCTATTTGTTTGGAAAAAGAATCTATTTATTATATCAAGTGGCATTATTTTATAGGCTAAAGTTAGCAAAATGGTCGATAGTCGAATATGTATGTAAATAATTTTAAAAAATATCGAGTTTGCTGTCGGCTCATTCATGGACTGCTCTAGTTTTTCAGACCAGTGGTTGATTATGAGTAATACTAGTAGGTAATAGTAGTAGAGGCAGTTCGGTCGGTATTAAGAAAACCCCACGTGAAATATTTTCACTTTGATTTTTTTATAAAGTATACATCCCATAACGTCCGGTGTATGTGTGTAAAATAGAAAGAAGTTATCGCTTCTGGAAAGTGGGTAGGAAATGTTTAGGATTGGAATATTTACGATTGATAGGCATTCAAGTCGGGTAATTTTTAATTTAATCTACGTGTGGATTAGAAGATAAGATTATCGGTTTCATTTTACTTTATTTTGGTTTCGTGATGTTTTACTTTTGTGTGTGGGGCGGTGGTACTTCGGTATCATATTGACAAGTTGCCAAATCTTACATATCATTGCCCCAGGCGACAATTGGAAACGGCATTGGAACGAACGAATTAACAAATGCGACAGGGATAACATATCTGATTTGGCATTTAATCAATTGAATCATGTGTCACAATTTAAACACACACACACACACACACACACACAC
>JAOCPS010474970.1:0-11736 GCA_025505425.1 Graphium colonna
GTACATTCGTGCACTATAATATCTCCTGCGCAGTTGGCTAATCTCAGATTAGATTGGCCGCCGTGGCCGTAATTCGGACTTTTTTTATGACCAATATCTCGCCTGATCAATATCTCGCCTCCATAAAATTTAAGACCGCACTAATTTAATTTCTACACATAGCACACCGAGCCATATAATTACGGTTATCAGTTCAATCTAAGACGTTGGGGTTTCCACCCCAAGGCTCCACATGGCTGCTCAGGACCAGGTGCATGCTTCACCGTCTCTCGACCATATGGTGCAAGGAATGCAGTGGCGCCCGCAATTAATCCATTACACTCCTGACAGTCCCTGATGAAACAAATAGTTTAATTAAAAGCTATTAAAGAATAAAAGGAATTTGATGCAATTAAATACAGTTGGAGTACAAATGTTTTGTACTGATGAGATTTTAACCGACTTCAAAAAAGGAGGCTCTCAATTGTATGTTTCTATTTTTTATGTATGTTTGCTTGTATCTCCGTCATTTATGAACCGATTTCGAATATTTTTTTTTAATTAAGAAAGGATATCCCGAAATGGTCTCGTGAAATTTTCAGAAAAATCGGTTGTGATTTTTTGGGTAAATAACTTTGTCCAGGATGTGTATTTTTTTTTGTAAAGGAAGATAAGCCGAGCGACGGTACACTTAAGGGTGTTGTTGTCTATGGACCACAATATCCAAAGATGGTGTGGGAATAGAAGTGAGATGAAGAATTCATCACAATTGACATGTAATCCTTGAAATCCCGACCAAATATGCTAAAGTAGGCTCAAATAACCAAATACGCCTGAAAGGGTATTTAAAGCTTACTGTATTTTTGCCAAAAAAAAAATACTAATGAAATGTATACGTTTGAAACTGAGTCTGCAATAAGTTTCTAATAAACAAATTGAATTTTTAAGTTTCAACACAGTAATTTAAAGACCTTAAATATTAGTATGCCACGTGTTTATTTCATCTATTTTAAATAAGGTAATTTTTTTTTTCTAATTTTGTTTTTGGCTCTTTTTTTCCTTTCTATTTGCTTTTTGCGCTATCTTATTATTTAATTGAATGTGGCAACTGCGTATTTTTAAATTATCCTATTCCTGGGTTACGGCCTCGTCTAGAACGAGGGTATAGGGCATTGTACCCCACGCGGCCCCAGTGCGGATTGGTGGACTTTACATATCTTAGAAATATTATTTCTTCGATATGTAGTAGGTTTCCTCAGGATGTTTTCCTTCAGCGAAGAGCACGTGGTAAATCAACAATTAAAATTGTCATAAGAAAATTTCATTGGTCGAGAATCGAACTCAAGTTCGCCACGAGTAAACAGAATTGAAGGCGAGCGCTCGATCGCGGAGCTATCACGGTTCGCTCTATGATAAAGATATAAAACAAATATAATACTTTATATGTTACTTTGAAAATGTATAATCGAGTAACGAAATTAGGCTCGTCGTAAAAAAATGTCTTGCAATAAAAAGTATATTTGACAGCGGTAAGGCATAAATTATGGTTATCATTTATGCGATGGTTACTAGTGAGGGTAACATCTTTATTCAAATGGGGGTCTAAGACACCGGTCGAGGGTAGATCGACGTTAAATTGGCTCTTTTCCAATTTACGAAACACCTGGAGTGTGCCTTACCCCTCAAGATGTTTCGGATAACCCTAATTTTGTAGGTAATAACCAAAATAACCCAATTTTCAACCGATTTTAAAAAAGGAGATTCTATATTCTGTTATGACCTTTCGAAGTTTGTTAACTCAGAAGTTTGTCGATTTACAGATCTTTTTCATTTTTAATCGACTCCAAAAAGGAAGGAGGTTCTCAATTACGATGTTTCTGTTTTTTTTGTAAGTATGATAGTTATTTCCGTCATTTGTGAAACTATTTTATTTTTTCTTATCTGTAAGTATATACTTCTGAAATAGTCCCATAGCAGATTCCGAAAAATCGGTACAGTAGTTAGTAGAGAATTTATTATATCTCTTATTCTTCTTCGAAGTTACTATTAAATGTTAAAAATAGCTAAATATTAAAACATTATTAATAATAATAAGTCTATGTTAATGTTGTACCTACTCATAAGATAGACGCAAAGGTTATATTTATTTAGTAGCGATTATTGCAGATGGTAGAGCATAACATTCTTTTACAGCTTTTGCTGCACTTTTACGGCCACGCTCGTCCGGGAAAGTATATAGTTATAAAGTCGGCATAAAACAAAGTATGCATGAGTTTTGGGGGATGCCGGATGGCCATGTCTACCCTTTTCCCACTCCTATCCCCCCTAAATCCTTAATCCCGACACATTCTAACCAATAAAGTTATTGTATCCAATTTCCTAGGTTGACAACGCACTCGCAACTCTCCGGATGTTGCGTGTGTCCATGGGCGACGGGATCACTTACCATCATTGCATAAAAAAAAACAAATTACCATAAATTTATACCATATACTATACATTACAGCACAAGGAAAATGTTTTCATTATATACGCGCCCATATTATAAGTTTTCTGTAAGTATCTATAATGTATACATTTTTCTTTCCAGGTCTTGAAGACACTGTGAAACTAGTCAAGGGTATCGGAGGTAAATGTCACGGGTACGTCGTCGATCTTGCGAGCAGGGAAGACATCTACCGAGTGGCCAAAACAGTCAACGAGGAAGTTGGGAGGGTGAGTCAAAACGTTTTCATTTCAGATTGCTTTGCAAACATCAAGTCAGTAAATATCCTTATATAATATTAGTACACGCAAAAATATTTTGAGGTTATATTTATTTAAAATACTAATCCGTTATTTGTACAGCGTTCGACTTTAGGTTTTACTTAACGATTGTACAATGAATATTGCAGCGATTTAGTAAACTGAGGATATTCTATATTCATAAGTTTTAAAAATTTCAAATCGGTTCGATGTTTTACGTTAAGAAATTTTTAAAAACTCTTCATGCTTCATGAGAACCGTTAATACGATGGCCTTGTTTGTCAGACCATTGAATGTTTTGTCGAAATTTAATTGCCTTAACTCCATTGAACTGATCCAACCAGTTTTCAATGATTCAAGTTCAATTTTAATAAAAATGTTGCCAAAAAATTATTGCTTATATTTTTGTGATATTATATTGCTATATTTGCCAAATTTCAAAAATAAAAATTACAATGAATATTTTTGAGCATAATTATTATGCCAATGCCAAAGTCTCATTTCCGTCGAGACGGTTTTTTTTTCTACATATCGTAATATTTCGTAAGTTTATTTTAGTTTTTACAACTTTAAGTTATTACACATTTGAATAAAAATATAAAACTTGTTTATTATATATGAAATAAATTATTTGTAGAACTAAAATAGATTTAAAACATAACTGTTAAGCACATTTGTTCATAATACATGTATATATTTGCTTCAACATAATATTAATACGCGAGGCAAACGTTTATACTACTTAATCTGACGGAAGAGTATTAAATTTGGCACAGTTTAAACTTATACTGAAAATTTGCGAAAAGCAATCCTCTTATGCAATATGCTATAGTAATCAACTAAATCATTACACACTCTACCGTGCGTTTGACGCAATACAAATGACGTAAACATCTTAATCTATTTTAAATGAAATAAATGTCAAGCAATTTTTTTAATTTTTCCTTGATCTTTTAGTGTAAACCTAAGCCTGTTCTAGCAGCACTCAAGGCGCGTTTAAATCAAACGAACATGGAGCTAGTGCTAGAGCTAGTGCAAGAGCATTCATATAGATGTTTTTATCAGCCGAAGGAATGCTCATTGCTCATCCATGTTAATTCTGTGGTCGTTATATCAGACTTTGACAGAAATATTATAATTTCGAATGCTGTATTTATTATTTTATCTCGGAAACTCAAGAAGAAAAGAAGGAAAATTACATTATATTTTCTATTTCATCCCAAGCATCTTGATTCCGAGTTGTATTCTATAATTTTCAGAATTCAGATCACAAACACATTTATGATATTGGTACGCTCCTATCATTAACGAACATTTCTCTTGAGACCACTTTACATAACTAGAACACTAGAACGCTTTGAAGAACCGCTCCGGGCAGCAAATGGGATCACGCAAGAACGCTCTAAGGAACTGTTCGTGCGCTTTAATGCCGCCGTTTACATTAAGCGAGCGAGCATTCTTAGAATATTCCATAGAGTTTTTGCGAACGCAAATAGAACAGCGAAAGAATGTCTTACATCAGTTTAAATTGGAAGAATTTGATAGAACGAGGATAGAATGAGCATTCGCCCGTTTGGTATAAATACACCCTTAGAATATTACTAGAATTGACATATTTAGCATTTACTAAAATAACTTAAAAATGTCAAAGTTCCAGTCTAGTACGTAGAGCTATAGTGACCGTGTCAACTAAGATATCAAAAAAAAATGGGCTATCCCTTGAAAATCAATCACAGCGGAACGCTACAGTGCGCGCTCTGCCTTAAGACCAGCCAAAGACAAGATGTAAAGTATACAATTCTATAAGACTGTTTAATCAGCAATATTCCGCGAAAAAAATCCCCTAACAACCTGCAAGCACGCATAAGCATGCGTTAGGCAAAGTAACGCCTGATTCTATTAATGAAGATGTACAGTGTCAGCCAAAACGACGGTAAACAAAAAGAATTCAATCTAAGTAATCCGTCTAAAGAATAAATTGTTTAACCGCAGACATTATAAGTTATTAGTAATGAAAATCAGGTTAATATAATTTACTTGGTAATTTGTATATATCCCTTAAAGAAAAAATAATTGCCAAGAATTATCAATATCTGTTCATTTATTATTATTAAAACATAGTATTTCCTTATGTCTAAGTCAGTTCCCTTTTTACGCAGCTCTTTACACTGTATACATTTATAAAAATATTAATATAAAAAAAAAATTACCAATAAAATTAAAACTAGAAAATATAAAATTATAGATGAAAATGTTTATTTTCATCTATAATTTTATATTTACTACAGCACAGTCTACAGTTTTCAATGTAAAAAAAATAAGAATATATATATGACTCAAGTGACATTTGCAAAGTATGAATGCAAATATCACTCAATTGTTTGTAGCTAGTTTTAGTTGTCTCGGGTTTACTCAACTGCAACTAGTAGCACTAAATTTAATCTGTACATCTAAATGAAATTGAAATGTGTGTTTTTAACGTCAAAATAGGACCTTTTTACTAGGGATGCGCCGACTATGGGTTTGGCCGACTAGCCTTTTAATCAGTTAAAAAAAGCTGATTCAATAGCCAATCCTTTTTTTCGATTATTTCCAAAATCGTAAGCCGCTTTAACTCAATCATCGAGTGGCTTAATGCCTTCCAAAGACACTGATGATAAACTAAAAATAATAAGAAATCTAAGAACTGAGAGCTAGTGAGATACTATGCTAGTTAAATCCTTATACCGAAGAACCACTATAAGGAGAGAATTTCAGAGGAGATGCCAAAAAATTCAAATTTCGGAATTAATAGTCCTATTTATTCCTTAGGCAAATAAATAAATTGAATTGAATTGTTCTTCTAAGTTTCATTAAAAACTGTGTATGTTTTAGGAAAGTAAGAAAGTAAGTCAAAGTTGGTAACTACTTTCAAGCTATACAGGTAGTATGGTTTCAAAAAGTTTAGTTATACGAGTAAAGATTGTAAAACACCTGATTGCTATTTTGGATACAGAGATCCATTTTTTTTTCGAGGAATGTCTCCTGTATGCGCGTACATCGCGACCTCCTCCACCTGCGAGTATCATCTCATTTATGCATTGAAGATGTTAAAATCGGGTCAGAAACGGATTCATAAATTATATCGAGTTATAAAAAGGAAAATATCAGTCAAAATAGCTTGAAGGGATTCGCTGATATTTCCAGATTTCGAGTGCTTGAAGGAAAGAGAACAAGACTTCTTTTCGAGTTTAGTTTGCTTTCGACCTTTCGAAGTTCGACTTCATGTAGCTACATCAGGTATTATACGAGTATAAAGTGCGCTTTAAGATTAATACTAAAATATAAATATTAACAGTGGAATTTTAATTCAACCAGCCCATTATAAGCACAATATATTTAATGAAATATTGGGTGGACTAGTCCGTGTTTTTACCTACTAACCGTCGACTACAAATATGGCCTACTTTTACTATTTGCTACTTAGAAAAAACTAAATTTTGAAATATATTTCTGATTTTTCTTGAAAAATTTTCTTATTACGTATACATATTTATTACCCACTTAAAACTTCGAGACATTGATGAAAAGTTGTGTTTAACAAAAAAGAAGATAATTTGGCTTCGACCTCCGAGCAACATTTATTGGTTATTTGTCCGCCATTGTAATTGAATGAAATATATTACGAAGACGTTACACAAGATCTTGTCGTGGAAGATAATGAAGTTGTTGTCCTTAAAAATTCGTTGTTTTTTCTTTTTACTTTATGACACAATTTTGCTACAATGTTATTGAATATATTCTCATTTTTTAAATCTTTTCGTTTTCTTTCATTTATTGAGTAATAAAATTTACTGAGAAAACATAAAATTTTCTTTTATTACTTCCTAAAAAACTGCTTCATAAAAAAACTTTAAACTTAACATCAGTCCATAAAGAATACAGTTAATTAACGACTAACTTGGAATAATTTTCATTAAAAGTAAATTTATAAATTAGAATCATATTATAATACATATATCTTTATATAGTATTGAATATAATTTCAATATAACCACTTTTTACTAAATATAATTAAAATGTAACTCCTGGCAGGTCGGAAGGAAAATTCTGCCGAGAAGAACGGGCAAAAAACTCAGCATTTGACCTTCTTTGAATATTTCATATAAAATATATAATACAATGGTTTATTTGTGCCTCTTTAATAATCAAGTATTATTGCCACATATGCAAATCATAATAACGACGCCAAAATTAACGGTAACTTGGCGTCACAAATAATGGGATAATATTTTTTTTTATAATATCTTTATTTATTTTATATAATCCCAACAGAAGAGCCTTTTTAACCTAAATTTGATAAGTTCAAAACTTCCGAAACTCACAAAACGTATTTATTTCCTTTCCCCATAAAGCCCAAAACGTTTATTATACTCAAAACCTCAACCTCTCAACCCTCTATCAGTTGAAAAGTTCAGTGAATCCCTACAACCAATTTTAGTACTTATTTTTACTCTATAACTTGTTAAAATAAATTGGGACTATGTATCTCGAATATAACAATCCTATATTTAACAAATCGATTATTTGATATTTAGAACTCGATTATTTGAAGCGATATACATACGTCTTTAGCTCAAAGAAACTTAACCTTAAATGATATGAGCCCTTGCTTCGTATACTGGTAATCGTAGGTTCGAATTCCATGGGGAAACAATAACTTTGTGTTGTTGATTCTTAAGGCGGGGTTCTCCTAAAAATGTGATTTTGTAAACGGTTTTATTTTGTAATACTACATTATAAAAATAAACAATTATATTTGAGATCTTTTCTTAGCTCCGTCGGATGGCCATTACACAATTGGATAAACTTTATCCGTTAGAAAAAATTCCAAACATACCTCTATTCGTCATTTTAAAACCAATATTATTTAAACAGTACGTAATTTAACGAATAGAAAATCAAACTAAAATAAGCGTCTGTGATAGTATGAGTGATGTAGGTAATAATATTGTTAATATTGTGCAACACGATTGTTTTTTTCTCAATATTAACGATTTTACACCATTCGCTCCCGCTCCGTTCCGACCGTACCATGGCGTCGTGATCGCTGTCCTTGTCATTCCGGTGCGTTTGAGGACGGTTCTTTCTTTCGCACACGAATTGGCAGCATTAGCATTGTGAGCTTGGAGAACCTCGCCTTAAGAACACGTCAAACATACAGACACGACAGTAGGTTGAAATTGGTTACTTTGTGGTTGTCACCGATGAGCAAAGAGTTAAATCGTGGCTTGTGGCGCACAACGCTTGGAGAACCTCGCCTTAACAAAAAAAATGAGTGAATCCTGGTGACGAATTTGTTTGAGTGCAATTGACTTTTTGCGAAACAAACTGTAAAGGGCGTTATTTGATATCAATAAAGTTAATACCAATAAAAACACAGTCATCATAAATAATTAAAAAGTGAACCGAACAGCCTTGATCGTTAAAGACATAAATAAACCTTTGCGATCGCTTACGTTGCGAAAGCAATAACAGGCAAGTCGTGTATTTATAACTTAAAACGTTATGATGAAATATAACAAGTTTAACGGTAAAATGTAATCAAAAGTCAAGGAGGGAACCACAAATTTCGACATATACGAATAGAAATAACGAAACTTTTACCAAACAGAAGAGCACCAAGCTTTTACTGATAAATTGAGTTTGTTTATTCTATAGAGTATACATATAATAAAAATGTTATTAATATTATAAATGTGAAAGTCTATTCGCTTGAATATTTATTACTCCATCATGAAATTTGACTTATAGATACATTTACATATAGGATCGATTTGGATAAATCCAAAAAATGGAAAAATCACGCGGGTGTAACCGCGGGAAGCAACTAGGATCCTATAAAAAGCAAACTCTTGTCACAGGTTTTTTTCCTTGCCAAATTTAGATTAGTAAACCAATGTTTTAATAAAAACCTACATTTAATAGATATCTTTTGAATTTGATTTCGAATTGGATCAAGACAATCAAGTCGTTCCACCGTTCCATTCCCAATCACCGAATGAAATAAAACTACTCGCAGATTGAATTTACCAAAAGGCTCGTCTAGATAACGAGATAGGCGAGCGAATCCATCCATAAATCGGTCGAAGGCTCTATATCTGGATAAGATACACCTTATCTATTCGACAGTAAGTGCCAAAATTGTTTGTCCGCAGCGGATTTTTATTGGCACCTATACGTCATACCACCTTAACCAAAATACTTTAACATTGAAAGAATAAGGGCCGAAATCGCTTGTCGCTTAGGGCTTTTCGGGTGCGGTTGTACCTTACTTCGGTTTATTGCCTCCGAGTTAGCCACGTCCAATAAACGACCCGACGAAGCGGCTTTATGGAGTCCTGAATTCGCGGTTAAATTTTCCTATGGGAGCATTGGATCCTTCCCATGATGTATCAGGTAAGAAACTGCAAATAGCATTTGTGATGTCCATGATGATCGACTCCGTATCTAGTACCAGAGTACAAGTTTATTTTCACAGAAAATTACAAAAACATATCTTCTCCATTATTTTGATTTTAAAAACAAACAACAAATCCGATTTTTATGAAAAAAAATAGTTAGATCATTGTGGCAGCGTACTCTATCAGATAAAAAATGAATTTTTAAAATCAGTACACAAGTTGCGTAAATATGTGCGAACATTCCTAACTTTTGTTATTTTTATTCGTCTGTTAGCAATTCTTTGTATCGTTAACAGTCGAATTGAGAACCTTTCTCCTATTTTGAAGCCGGTTAATAAATACAAAGAGTGTTTGTCATTAGCAGTGCTTTACATAAACTTTTTAGTTACACAATAGAGTACAGAGATTTACTGAGTATGTTTTTTGACACAAATACATGCCAGCATCATAACTTTGATAACTGGAGAGATTTTAGTATCTAAGCGCAACATAATTTTGGATAATAAAATACACATTTCTTCTGTGAGATTTTTGTTTCTCAGAAAGAGTAATTTTAATGATGAAGACGGAATAAAATTATGATGTTGCTAAAATGATATAATGTAGCATAATAACAGAAAAAAACATTTAAACTCATAACAAAGTTACATTTGACGTCGTAGTTTTTTTTTATAGTTAATTATAATCCCGTAAGCAAATAAGAAATTTAAATAATAGCGTATTGTACTCTATAATAATGCTGGTAATTATTTCTGTGAATTAAATGAGTACACTTTCCACTTTTCGAGACAAAGAAAGTTTTAATGTTCAATAAAAACCTATTTTTTTCCTTGAAGAGATTCTCATAGCTTTAGGAAACGAATAATTATATTAAAGCGTTTCTAAGATCAAATTTCGAATTATTCAATATAAAATAGAAAAATCAATAACTTAAGGATTGCACCATAATACATAACATTAAGGAAATTATAATTAAACTTTTGATTGAAGATATTGTAGGTCGTAGAACATAATTTTTTTTTTACAGCTTTTGCTGCACCTCTACGGCCGCGTTCGCCTGGAGAAGCCATTTATAAAGTCGGCATAAAATAAAGTAAGCATGACTTTTGGGGATGTCGGATGGCCATCTCTACCCTTTTCTTTCCCCATTTCTTTCCCTACCAAATCTTTAATCCTGGCAATAAACTTATTCTATCCAATTTCCCTAACATCGCACTTGCGAATCTGCAGATGTGTTGTATGGGTCTATGAGCGACGGGATCGTTTACCATCAGGTTAACCGTGGGCTCGTTAGTCTGACTTTCCTTAAAAAAAATAATTTGGTGAATTTAATTAAATTCATATTAAAAAACACTGTTGCAAAAAGAAAATAAATGTCTTTAATTTTAATAAAGTTTTACTATTTCTGCCAATTTTTTTACACTTCTGAGTGAAACTTAAAGATCTTTTGCAAAGAAAGCATTCTAAATAAATCCTTTAAAATATTAACCTAACTCTTATTATAATTTTAATGCAATCCGTGACATCGGCGCCTTATTTATAACGAGCAATTATTTTGAAAAGCTATGAGACGATAGGGTCGAAAATCGCTTGCAGAGGGCCAAGAAACTTGCGCAAGGCCGCTCAGCTGATAATTTCAAGCTGAAACCCTGTTTATTTAATCCCGCCATCTTTATTCATAGAACAGTCCGTCGTGCTCTAAGATCAAATTAAAACGTATTATATTAGAGCACGTCGAAAATTCAAGTTTGCTATAACAGAAATTGATAATTAAAAGTAAACAGCGAATGTTTACATTCGTATTTGAAGGATATCGCCGGGTAAAGTGGAATAAAAAGACTTTACAAAGATAACGGTGTTTTTGATAAGATATTGATCTTTAATTTTTTTTATGGATGACAAACGAGCAGACGGTTCACCTGATGTTAAGTGATCCTGTCGCCATAGACACACACGACATCCGGAGAGTTGTGTGTGTGTTGTCAACCTAGGAAATAGGAGAAAACAGGTTTAGTGGATAGGACGGGTCGGGAATATATTAAGGATTAGGAGGAGAAAGGGGTGGGAAAAGAAGAGGGAAGGAATGGTCATCCGGCTACCCAGAAAGCCATGCATTTTATGCCGACTTTGTGTAGAGGTTTGGCAATGCCCCGGGCGAGCACGACCGGTACAACTGCAGCAAAAGTTGTGAACTTTTCTTAGTTACAACAAATTACAAGATATAATTGATATTCATAGGTACTCTGTGTACATATCCATCGATTTATTTTGTACGTGTAGTACTTTTGTGATCTGTAACTAGGTCTATATATTTGTAAAGCTGTTACTATTTTTATAAAATTGAATCTTACTTAGCTGTATAAAGGACAATGTCCTTTGACAAACACGTTTTTTTGGAGACTAGACTTGTTACATTAACTACTATAGAAGTTATTTTCGTAAAAAGAATCAGGATTATTGATAGATATCGGAGATATTTGATAAATTCGAAATGATTCATAGAAAACAGCTTCTATTGCATTCTACATCACTATGACAGATTGCGCAAACGTCATGTAGGTAAAGCAAA
>JAOCPS010475081.1:0-11736 GCA_025505425.1 Graphium colonna
CAGCCAACCCACCCAAATGTGCCTAGGGAGGAGGGGACCCCGATGACTATAAATTAAATGGCCACAATAACTTTCCTCAACCACTGCGCTCGAGCCCAGGGTCTAATGCTCCAAAGCATGGCGCAGTAGATGATACAAGTCGCTGTAGTCTCGGAACCATATTTTGTCCCGCCTAGTGACAACTGGGTCGGGGATTTATCCGGCACTGCAGCAGTGGTTTGTAGCACTGTATCGGGTTCTCCTTCTCTGAGCAACGTCAAAAGAAGTCTGGGCTTCACGGCAGCTCTGTTGCAGAAAATTGTGCTCATATCAGTTTATTTCTCCCCCAACAGAACGCTAGCCGAGTTCAAGAGCTACCTAGACCGACTATAGTCATAATTTTGACAGTTCATTCCCTACCCTATTCTAGTTGCTGGGAATCTCAACGCAAAATCAACAGCGTGGGGATGCCCTGTCGCAGACTCACATGGTAAGGTATCAGAGGAATGGCTCTTGGAGGTCGGGCTGTCGGTCCTCAACTGCGGTTCGGTGGACACGTGCGTGCGAAGGCAGGGCAGTTCCATCGTTGATGTGACATTCTCAAGCCCAGCTATAGCACGCCGTGTTTGAAGCTGGAAGGTGGTAGTGGACGAGGAGACATTATCCGATCACCGGTATATCCAGTTCGATCTCCTTGCCACACCAGATGCTTTGACCGACCCAAGGCGGAATGCGGGAAATGACGGCCCAAGGTGGCGGCTCAGAAGTCTAGACCGGGAGCGGCTGAAGGAGGTGGCAATTGTCCAGTCTTGGGTGCCTGCGCCCAGTCTAATGGACATTGAAAGGGAAGCTGAATGGTTCCAGGACACAATGACGAATATCTGTCCCGGTCCAGGAACCTCCCTCCAAAGCGACAGGTGTACTGGTGGTCAGTGGAGCTGACTCAGATGCGCAGGGCATGCGTTATGGCAAGACGCCAGTACACTCGCTGTCGAAGAAGACGGCGCAGGAACGCTGACCTTGAATCAGAGTTGTACGCCTCCTTTAGAGCGGCAAAACTAACGTTGCAGGCAGGCATACGCCGTGCGGTCGTCGATGCAAGAAAGGAGTTCCTGGCTGCACTTGACCGTGATCCCTGGGGGTGGCCATACAGGATGGTTATGAACAAACTACGCCCCTGGGACCCTCCGCTCACTTTGCAACCCCAACTCGTATCGGCGATCGCCTCGGCTTTATTCCCACAGCGGAAAAACTACGCGTCACCTTCGATGGCCCCTCAAATAACGGAAGAAGCCAACCCGGGCTTGGAGATGCCCGTGGTGACCCCGGAGGAGCTCAATGCAGCCATCGTCAAGATAAAGTCGAAAAGAACTGCTCCGGGTCCCGATGGTATCCCGAGTTGCGCATTAGCGCTGGCCCTAGAGGAAGCCCTAGAGCCTAGGCTGAGGGTGATGTTTAATGCCTGTCTGGCTCAGGCCCTAATGTCACAGAGGTGGAAGACAGGTAAACTCGTCCTCATCCGGAAAGAAGGGCGTCCTGCGGACTTCCTGTCCGCCTACCGGCCGGTAGTGTTGCTCGACGATGTGAGCAAACTTTTTGAGCGAGTGATCGCGGGCCGCATCGTCGAGCACTTGGAGCGCGGACAGACAGTTCGGTTTCCGCAAGGGCCGGTCTACCATCCACGCGGTGCTTAAAGTTAGGTCCCAAGCGCAAGAGGCAGTTTCCTGGGGTGAGGTCGTCCTGGCGGTGTCTCTTGACATCGCCAACGCCTTTAACACCCTGCCCTGGGCTTGCATAAAAGAGGCACTCCGGTTCCATAGAGTGCATCTTCACCTACGCCGCATTATCGGGGCCTACTTGTCTAACCGACGTGTGGTTTACCCGTGCCGAAATCGCTACAGGGCTGTCGAGATGACGTATGGAGTCCCACAGGGGTCGGTGCTAGGGCCACCCCTGTGGAATATTAGATTTGACTGGGTGCTGCACGGCGCCTACCTCAGGGATGTCGAGGCCGTATTACGCCGACGACACCCTTGTAACCGCCCGCGGCACTGACTTTCGCGAGGCCGCTGTTATCGCCACAGTGGGGGTGGCACATGTAGTGGGGCGAATTTGGCGACTAGGGCTAGAGGTGGCGCTAAATAAATCAGAAGCTCTCCGTTTTTATGGGCCCAGGAAAGTCCACTATGAGATATCTCGGCCTAGTCCTAGATCGCCGGTGGGACTTTTGTTCCCATTTCGAACGCCTCGCTCCTAAGGTGGCAAGAGCAGCGGCAGCTCTCGGTTGACTGCTCCCCAATGTTGGTGGTCCCAATGACTCCTGCCGGCACCTTTACGCTGGAGTAGTGCAGTCAATGGTCCTGTACGGTGCTCCCGTGTGGGCCGACACGTTTAGTCGCCAATCTTTGGCCGTTTTACGGCAACCACAGAGGGTGTTGGCCATTCGAATAATACGGAGCTACCGCACAATCTCCAGTGAGGCGGCGTGCACTCTGTCTGGTTCTATGCCCTGGGATCTACAAGCCAGGATCCTTGCGTCATTACATGCATGGCGCGAGGAGGCAGTGGCCCAGGGTCACATTCCGGCCGTGGAGGAATAACTGGGGCGTAGACAACAGCTGCGCTCCCTAGCTATAACCGCGTGGGAGCAGTGGTTGGAGCACCCCAGTGCTGGCCTTCGCACTACTGAGGCCATACGTCCAGTTCTCAGCAGATGGTTAAAACGGCGGCATGGTACCCTCTCCTTTCGAGCAACGCGGGTCCTTTCAAGGCACGGCTGCTTCGAGAGGTACCTGCACTGCGTAGCGGGGAGGGAACCAACAGTGCAGTGCCTTCACTGTGGTGTATGTGCTGAAGAGACGGCCCAGCACACACTGGAGGAGTGCCCAGCGTGGGAAGAGCAACGCCGGGAGTCAAAGGCTATTGTGGGGCACGATCTCTCGTTACCAGGCGTGGTTTGTGCGATGGTGGACAGTGAGAGGTCGTAGGATGCCGTCCTTGCTTTCTGCGAGGACGTGATCACCCGGATTGAGGTCACGGAGAGAGAAAGGGAGGCAAATGCTACCCTGGAAATCCGCAGGCGGAGACCAGGGCGTAGGAGGCTGGCCTACGCGCGCAACCTTCTCCCCTAATAGCAAGCACTGGGGTGGTAGATGTGGGAGTAGCTACCGCCCCATAGAAAGCTTGAGAGGAGTGCTGTATCTGCTGCGCTAGAACAGCACCATATGGCTAAACTGGATGCCCTAACACGTTACGGGAAGAGGCCTGAAAGGGCTAAAGCCGCACCGGGGTTCGCGGAAGATTGCGTACCGTGTTCCCGTGTCCCCGGTGTAGCGCAAACGAAGGTACAGCGTGGGTTTTTTAGTGGGTAACCCTATTCTGGCCGGGCATCCCCACATACCTCTGCTGCCAACCCACATGGTGGCGGAGGATCCATAGAGTATTTTTCCCACGTTAAAAAAAAAGGTTACTTGTTGACTTTTGCTTGGATCCCAAGCTATTGTGGAATCCAAGAAAATGATAGGGCTGATAGCTTGGCAAAAGGATGCGGTGCAATCTGGAGATATGTATACATACATTAGCTACTGTCGTGACCTCCTGTCATTACCGAAGAGTTTCTCTTTGAAGCATGGAATAAAGTTTGGGCAGAGATTGGACAATATAAGGAAAGGAACTATTATAAAATTCAACCGACAATCCTCGCCACTATCGTATAAATTGTATCGTATAAAATTCAACCGACAATCTCCAAAGGTCTAATAAAACCTTGGTTTATTGGTGTTGATTCAAATAAATTAATAATTTTCATTATAGGTCGCAAGACAATTGGACATATGTGTATTCCTAGTCATTTAGCTAGAATTGGTGTATTAAATACTGATACTTGCGAGTATGGTGAGGGAGAGGGAAATATGCACCATATATTTTTCTCTTGCCCCGTGTACGTTGATTCTTCCTTCTATAACTATTTAATTTCCTCGAATATTCCTCTTCCTACTCGTATATCCTATCTACGTATGTATCCTTAAAATATTTTAGGAAGATATTTCATTTTATATTTAGCAATAACGTAAAATTGTGATATTTATATAATTTTATTTTATCTATCATTTTATGTTCATACATTAAATTTGTCCTAACTCTTGTAATCACCTTAAATAACGCCGTCATATCCTATTTTCCCGTGTATAGTTTCCCTATCTTTAACATGACACTGGCAAATAGTTATATCTACTTGCCATATACTATTATAAAAAAGCCAGCGTTATAGCTACATGGTGTGCATTTAGAAGTAAATTAAAAAATTATAATCTGGAGACGTATATATATATATATACTATGTAAACAAAATGACTGTAGCTGTAGACAGTTGTCAATTGTCAATTAAAATTGAAAGCCCTAAAGAAAGGTTAAGCGAAGAACCGATTAAAACTTATAAATAAAATAACAAACCAAAGCATTACCTGGAAGAAATATTAATCAATGTGAAAAACTCGCTATTAACCAAATCTTCAATAATAAATACTCTAGTTAATATATACGATGAATGTTTACTACCATAGATTGTAATGTTATTGTGTTTCTTGAACAAGAATTAAGCTAAATGGCTCTTATCGTTAAATTTTTAATAGCCGGCATCGTCAGATACTGGCTCATTCACATAGATTATTGGCAGACAATTGCAAATAGAGTCGAAATAGCAACGCCTTTAAATTCCTGGAAGAGGTTAATTGAGGGTGTTTATCTTTACGACAATGATATCAATCCATATGAAGGTGATTCATTCCATGAATCGCCGTTGATGCTGCTTTTCTTCCACTTTTTTATGAAGAAATTTCCTTTCATTATGCCCCTTCTTTTTACCATTTTTGACCTAACAACTGGTTTCCTATTATACCAAACAGCAAAATCGTTTTCAAGGATGTTTAAGACATCTCAAGATAATATTAAAGGAGAGGTTAATGAGGATTCAAAATCAATGTTGCTGAGTAAAACACAATTACAGGAAGCACCTGAATATGTCTTATCAGTATATTTATACAACCCTTATTCCGTTTTAAACTGTGTTGGTATGACAACCACTGTGGTTCAAAATTTATTAGTTGCAGCATCATTGTGGGGGGCTACAAGTGGTCAAAGAATATTAGCATGTGCATTTATTGCCCTTGCAACACATCAAGCATTATATCCTGTTCTGCTTATAGTTCCTATTGCTATTTTATTAGCGGACATTAATAAAGGATGTAATAAATGTTCTTACATTAGAACATTGTTAGTTTTTGTACTTTGTTGGGGATTCTTTATATTTATTTCAGCATTTATTATGGATGGATCATACAAATATGTATATAATACTTATGGATTTATGTAAGACATTACTTTTGTATTGTGTTAAATTTATCTTAATTTAAATGATAAATAGTTTTATAAGAATTCAATTTAATTATTATCATAAGAAATGCTTACTTTCCAGATTGTCGGTGCCTGATTTAAAGCCTAACATAGGTCTATTCTGGTATTTCTTTACTGAAATGTTTGAACACTTCAGACTGCTATTTGTGTGTGCATTCCAAATCAATGCCCTGGCTCTCTACATTGTTCCTCTAACTCTGAGGTTTAAAAAAGAGCCTGTCCTCCTAGCAACAGTTTTGATAGCACTGTCTGCTATCTTTAGATCATACCCATGCGTTGGTGATGTTGGATTTTATCTGGCACTATTACCAATGTGGAAACATTTATTCTCATGTACGTATTTAGATAAATATGTGCAGAAGTGTTTTTAAGATAAAGTTCTTATGTCATAAATATCACTTTCAGTTATGCAGCAGAAGTTCATAGTGGGCTGTGCCTTTATCATTACATCGGCACTTGGTCCAACAGTCTGGCACTTATGGATTTACTCCGGTTCAGCAAATGCTAACTTTTTCTTTGGTGTGACACTATCATTTGCAACAGCACAAATTTTCCTCATCACTGATTTATTATTTGCTTACATAAAAAGAGAATTTACACTAAAAAATGGATCATCTAGACAGATTGATGGAAAACCAGCAAAATTAGTGTTACGGTAGACAGTTTTCTTTATGCACTCTTCTAGCACTTGAGTTTTTATAATTGTGAAAGCGCATTTATTTCTATTAGTAATTAATAATTTTTGTTCACTGTAATTGTCAGGCTGTAACATAAGAAAAAAACACTTATTTTAAAAGAAGCAATAGGATCAAATATTCCAAAACAATTTCAAATTTGTTTATTTTTCATAAGAATTTTCATTTTATTTTACATTTTCATGGTTTTAAATAAACACTAAGAACAAATAGATATTTTCTTTAATGTATTTATTAAAAATGTTTTTCATTTATTAATTGTATGTAGAGTTAATTTATATATAAATGATTTTAAATAAAGTTAGCCTATCTAAGTAGATATAAACATTTTAATGTAAGTTTGTTTTTAAAGTACAAAATTTTGTTGAACATACAATACAACTGTTCCATATTTTCTAAATACCTTGTATTATTTGCTTGAGATTTAAGGTGTATTTTATGTTTTCCTATTAAAAAGTAAGCAGCAATGAAGTATTAGCACAATTCAAATTAAAATATATTAATAGGTGCTGCTAAAAACAAAAATATAGTATGAAAGTGTATATATTATTGTGGAAATAGTTGTGAATAATTAGATTGTGACAATTCTGCCTAATATTATGAAAAAAAATTAATTGTAATAAATCTACAAATTATGTATAGTATACTGAAAGAATCCTTGGAAATAATTTCATAGTAATGACTTTGTGTTTTTAAACTATTCCAAATGAAGTGTTGTTAATTTAAAAGTAAATAAACATCATTTATTTTTTTGAATTGTTTATTCATTTAAATCTTCATAAACACCTTTGTATAGAAGTATAGAAAAGATCATTACAATTTCAATAAATAAAAAATGCGAGCATAATTATGTGTTAAAAGGTTTTTTTTATGTAGAGTGAATAGGTACCTATGGCTTACCTGTTTCATGGGTACAAAAAAGGTTTATGCCAGTTTCTCCCTACGATGATCAATATCTACACATACCACCAGGGCCTCTGGTTCAACCTCACCAGTCCACGTCCATCTTCATGTAGGATTCCTAAGAAGGCATGCTTATTATGTGCCAATACCAAATAAGGACATGTAGGAACATGTCCTTGTTTGGTATTGGAAGCGCCCGAAGCCATAGGAGCCAGGAGAGGAAGGTCCAAAACGCATCAAACTTGGCAGTTCGATTCAGGATCCCGCCTTTCGGACTAAATCTGTCCAAGCAGACAGTCACACTCCTTGGCCACACAGCCGCTGTAATCGACGCTGCGGTTTCGCCGAGTCGCGCAGAGTAGAAAGAGCGTCCTAGAATATACCGAAACTCCTTTTCCCCCGCGACTGCACCGAACTGGTGCTCAAAATTTAAAGTTTATCTAGCCCAGCGCGGACATACTAGGGCACCTCCGAGGGCCAATTTTGAACAGCCCCTTTGGCTGGCCGTATCCCACTAGCCAGTCATCAGTTCTCCTTAACTTCTCGTGGGTTGCACCTACCCACAGACTACTAAGCCTCTCTCAACAACATCATTCATAATTTCAAAAAATATTTTAATAGTTTGTTACAATACAACAAATTATCCTTCAAGTGGCTAATGCTTAATATATAAGTCAGCACGCGCTGAGGAGCACTGCTACCTCATGCAATGCCAGTGTGAAGTAAATACAATTTTCATAAGATACATATCGGTGCCATATATATTTGGGTTGTGTGCCCTTGGATGATAGTTATCTTATACCATCAGATGAACATATGCCTGATCACCATTTTCTTCTATAAAACAAACAAATCTCGACACTTTATAAATGAAAAGAATAGCATTTAACGTTCTACTTACACAATGATTCATTATCTTATCTCCTGACTAGGTATCAAACACTCCCATGCGTGCCACAATACACGCTGTGTTGTTTTAGCTGTTCAGGTGTTAAATAAAATAAATTAAGTTTTAACGCAATGAAGAAAACATTATTGCTTTTTTTAATTGTATATTGTAAGTATTTTGATAGGCTTAGAGTATTTGGTTGTGTTATTACTTTATGGACTATTACGTTTTGTTGTTGTGGATGTGATATAGTTATGATTTTTGTACATTTCGTGAAACCCTAATGATAAGAGAAATAATCATGTATATATCTACCTAATTTTTTTAAATGACTAATATTAAATTTTTGATATATTACGCAGAAGTTCTCTTTACTCTGAAGTTCTGTAGTGTATTAATATTTTGTTTTAAATAGAATGTTAAATAAAACACGTAACAGTTTTAATCTGTACTTTTATTCCAGTTTTCTATTTAACTGACTTCAAAAAAGGAGTAAGGTTCTCAATTCGAATGTGTACATGTTTTTTTTATATAAACGATTTTAAAAAATCTTTTTTATATCCTATAGGGTATACTTCCGGAATGATCCTATAAAATTTTTAGAAATATCGGTTTAATAGTTTTTTTTTAAATCAAAATCACAAAATTGATTTGACGTATTTTTGCGCGAATCCCCATAATTTATGAACCAATTTCAAAAAATCTTTTTTTATATGATAGGGCATTCTTTGTAGATAGTAGTGATTTAACTGAACGGTAGTTTGTTTTTTAGTAAAAATAACAGAATTTAAGAATGTTCGCAAATATCTCCGCGACTTATGAACCAATCTGAAAAAAAAAATTATCTGAGACACAATGTCCTACAAAATCGGATTAATAGTTTATTTTTAAAATAAAAATAACGGGGAATATATGTTCGAAAATACACTTTTAAGGCGTTTTAAGTCGGTATTTGTAATTTACTGTAAAAATAAACCTGTTAAATTCAATATATTATCATTCACATTTCTTTAAAAAACAATAAACTATGGTTTTGGGTACAAAAATTTGGTAACAAATTAGGAAAATTTTTGTGAAATTTAATGTGAATAGCCGAATGGACGATTTACTTATAGTTAAGAAATAACCACTACCCTCATATCCGCCAGATTTCAAATGTAGTGGTTCCGTTGCCTACCTTTGAAGGAATTGGTAATTGGTTAAAGAGGATGATGGCAAAATTTCATGTTATTAGAAGGAAAGAGAAATATTAAAGGAGAAATGGCTTACTTCGTGACACGCAAATGTACAAAATACTTTACGCCGATACCATATGAGGACATTGAAGAAACCTAATTCAGAGTTCTATACAGTATATTCGATGGGAACATGAGATTTTGCACTGCTCTATGACAATATGAGTTTTGACAACTTGCCAGATCTTTAAGTAAACAACAATATCTTTCAATCGTAACACACTGTCATAGAAGACCATCTACATTAAAAATATTACGTTCATATGCGAAGTATAATAACATTCTCCAATTTTTAATTTACTATATATTTTAATAGACACTATATATTTTACAGCTGTCGAATGTGAAATCTTGTCAAGAGTACCAACTCACCTAGTGCCTTGTTACCGCAATGGGGGCCCCCTGCTGAATGCGCCGCGTCGTCTTGATGTCTTCTTGTCACTTTTAAGGCGTCTCGAGCTTTCAGCACACCTTGATATGAGAATGTTCAGCGCTTCATTGTTAAGAAGGTAACTTCTTGATGCTGTCTTTTTTAGTTAATAAATTGATTCCGTAACGTGAACTAGATTAATGATCATGCATTTTATCGTAATGGTAAGTACATAGACACACGTATTATTACTCAAAGTTTATAAATAGGTAGTAACGTAATTGTTATTGATGATGGTTTAACTGGCGTCACAGGAACCGCTGGTAATACATACCCGGAATACAAAACTATGAAAAGGACTCGTAAGAAAAAAAAAACTTGAATATTGACAGTTTAAAAAAAAGGAATGGTACAGGGATGGGCATAGGGTATCATATAAGACGAATTGTCCTAGTACATTTTTAACAATATCCGATTTAATCTAAGATACTTCTTAACAGTGAAGCTACTCGGCAAAAGCAGCAAGAGCTGTATATTACATAATTATTATGCTCTAATCTTTATTTTTTTAAATATTGTATTTACAACAAAAGTATTTACAAACCAATATAACTAACCTAACTACAATAATCAAATAACCGTACTCCTCGAAGCATGGTGCCAAGAACGCTGGCTGCATTTTCTCACTGAATGGTTATACTTAACTATTTGGCGAGAAAATAACCAGCCCTCTTTTCACCAGTCGCAACATTAATTTTATAAAATAGCTCTTTAAAACAATTTGTTGGTCCTTGGACTCCACGGACCTAACATTTCCATAGCAAGTGGCACAAATAGGTAGTCCACATTGATAGATTCGTATTTGGGATACTTGCACAATTCAGCTGCCTCTGATGCCACCCTGGTTCTTACTGAAGTTGCCCTTACATAAAAAGCAGCCAATGTGTCGACTCTGCCAATGTTCTATTTGTGCATTTTTTAAAACCAACTGCAACTTAGATTAACATGCTTAATTGAAATATTATATCATTAGAAAAATTAACACAATTATTTGTAGTATCTATAAACAATTCAGGCTCGCTATATGTAATAGCTTTGCTTTCTCTTCTTGTATTTTATACAGATTCCGTCTTGATGGCATAGAACAAGCGTCAAATCCCGTTGAAACAGAATACGTGCTACCATATAGAGCGTCTGCCTTCCAGTTTCACAAATTCAAACTATTAATGGATCTGTTTCTGCCAAGCCAGAACCTTTTAGAAATGCTTGAAGATCTCTCGTTAGTGGAAAGGTGTTTGGTACATAAACTACTTAGTTCGACGGTCCAACCATGGGAGCGAGGAGATGAAAACTTATCTTGTCCAGTGTCTACGCAGCAACGGCAAAATATGCAAACAAATAGTTCCAGCAGGTATTAATTCACATCTTCGTATAGTCAATCAGTCGAGTTAATTATAATTTGGTTGAACGTTTAGTAAATTTTGTTACATTTCGTTTACTATATATGCCTATACAAAATTTTTAGAACCTACTAGAATAATTTGTAAATATGTGTACTTTCGAAACACATCTTCTCCGTTATTTTGATTTTAAAAACAAACTACTAATCCAATTTTTATAAAAAAATTATAGGACCATTGTGAAAGTGTGCTCTATCAAATAAAAAATATTTTTCAAATCAGTTTATAAACTTCGGAGACATGTGCGAACATTCTTAAATTTTGTTTTTTTTTTCAAAAACCAACTAATGCATCGATTTTTTTTTTGAAAAATTTATGGTACTATTTACGAAGAATGCTCTATCATATAAAAAATACTTTTTGAAATTGGTTCATAAATGACGGAGATAGCGCAAAAATGCATTAATTAAATTTTGTTATTTTGATTTAAAAGAAAAACCACTGAACCAATTTTCCTGACAATTTTATCGCACCATTTCGAAAGTATAACTCACTATAAGATATCACTATAAGATAAAAAAAAGAATTTTCAAAATCGGTTCATAAATGACGCAGATATGCGCAAACGTACACAAACAAAATATAAACATTTGAATTAAAAACCTCCCTCCTTTTTTGAAGTCGGATAAAAAGTTGATGCATCAGCATCCACTGATCTCAAAATAGTATACATCACACTAAAAGTACTACAGTAGTTATTATTTTTTTCGGGATAGCGTTATACGAGGGCGGCACTGAAAATTTCGAGAATCAAGGATATGACACAACATTACTATTTAAAAATGTATTTATT
>JAOCPS010475192.1:0-11734 GCA_025505425.1 Graphium colonna
GGTACTTCCCCGGACGAGCGTGGCCTTAAAAGTGCAGCAAAAGCTGTGAAAGGATGTTATGCTCTACCACCTCTGTCCTTAGCAGAGCGAGGCAGTATTTCCAGCTGACTCATTGTATACTTAATGTCTTATGTCCCCTGAATGGGCCAGAGAGCGTCCACATTGCGTCGTCATCCCGAACGGTCTTGAGCATCACATTTTATTTTAGTCCAGGTCCATTCCTATAGCCTTCACTTCTGCAGTGATCATTCGCCGCCAGGTCTGCTTGGGGCGGCCTCGGTTCCACTTTTCTTGGTGATTCCTAGGGCTTGCCTCGGTATGTGTTCGGAATCCCTTTGGAGCGTGTGACTAATCCAGCTCTACTTGCGGTGATGATCTGGAGGTCCGGTGGAGTCTCACTACAACGTTCCCACTCTCAGGCCAGTATACACCGAAAATACGCCGAAGACAAAGATTAATAAAAACCTAGAGCCGATGCGAGTTGACCATTACATTAGACTGGAATATCTTGAGCTTGGCACTCCTAGTCAGTTTTCGTGATTGCCGTACAGGACGAAGTTGTATGTTTGTAGACTCTCTCCACCACACAACGCCAATGAGCAATGGCAAAGAGCTTGTCGCTCTGCACCTCATTACTTAGGTTTTCCGGATTTTGATTTTCAGTCCTATTTTTAAAGTCTCTCTCCGTAGTTTGGCTTTTTGGGCCATAATTAAGTTGGTAATTTTCTAGAAGACTCCAATGTCACATAGCCGGTACCAGATACTGGAACATTTCAGCGTGTCGAAGGCTTTGTCGAAGTCAGAAACAGGCAGCTCTTCAGCTGGTTAGATGTTCCACAGAAGAGGCATTAACGCGTTTACAGCACTATAGATGGCTTTTAGCATTTACGCTAAGAAGAAGTCCATTTCTAGGGCTTTTCTGTTCTTCACCGATCGGAAGGGCTTCACCACATCCTCTTCTGTAGGAGAAGATAGACTCATCTATGTGAGGACATCGATGTGCAGTCTTTGTACGGGTAGGCTCACAGCAGTTTTAGATATCGTTGCAAAGTCGTTTGGGACTCGGAAGACCTCTTTAAAGTACTCCCGCCAGCATTTAAGCTGTCCCTTAGATGTCACAATTAACTCACTGATCTTTTTCAAAGGCTTCTCCTTACTTTAGTTCCAAATCTTGGCCAAGTTCTTCGTCGCCTTGTACATCTTCCTGTGATCAACGGAGTCAGCAGCGCATTGCGTGCAATCCGTAACACCATTAGCCCATACTCGACGGTCATTACGTGTGTTGCGGTAATTTTTTTTTGCAAAATGGTCAATACTACATCCCCAGATCTTCGCGCACTATCATGTCACTCGTTGCCAGGAGTTAAAGATGCAGTTTGCGCCTATCTTTGATGAGGTTCCAGGTACGTCACAACCTTACTGGTTGGCTGTCCACCCTTGTGCGATTTCGTCGACATTTCCTGCCACTCACGACACTATGGTGGAACTAATTATCGCTAGAGGTATTTCCGGACTGGTACGACTTAGGGACCTTCAAGAAAAGAACCTACTTCTATCTTAAAAGCTGAATGTTTCTCCTCTGGTGTTGCAGGAAGTGATTCCATAAGGTGAGCCACTTGTACGTGTGCCTCCCTCCCTATAAAAAACACTTTTTTCACACGGTAATCGAGGCAATCGCTTATTATTCTGTCACCTTCTTTTGGGTATCTTAAAATATTTCTTGCTTGCATTACAAATATACTTTTTTATGCATGGTAAAGCATAATTTTCTGGTATAACATAACTAGTGGATGACGAAGTAGTTTACGTCGTAAAATGTTATACGCTAAACATTTATTGGGAAAACAAATTGATATACGTGTCGTCGTGTCGTGTCATGTCGACCTTTTTTATAGCCTACTTCATAAAACGTTATTACTTATAACATTTTATGTAATGTTGGAATATCTTGACTAACATATATAAAATGCAATCAGTACTACTGCTTGCATCTTTTATATCTTAATAAAAAAATCTACTTGGGGATTGTGTGGTTATTTTTTTACACAAAATGCGCTTAGACAATATTTTAATTTTTTAACCATCGGGTACATAAAAAACGTAAACAAGAGAATATAAAGAAACATCAAAATTTATGCTATATGTTAAATAGCAAAGCTGCTTCACAGTTAAGTTATTATACATTTTCACTTCATAAAAATAGTAGAGTTTTTGTTTTGGTTCTTTCAAACTGGCCGTACGATAACAACTTTTTATGTATTAGGATTTTATAACTTATATTATTATACTACATATTACAATTTATTTCTGGTTCAGTACCGCATCAGCTATGTCATCAGATATTGTTTTATTGCTGCGAAGGTAACTATCTTTCCCTAATTATATATACGAGATACGCTATACCCACTACTGGTACATTTTTGTCATGAAAATTTAATTTTATAAACAAAAGTACATTCTGCATCATATATATGTCTATATGATGCAGAATGTACTTTTGTTTATGTATTCACTATGTAGTGACAGCCAATATCTCCAATTATAACATTATAGCTTATAAGATTTTTTTTTATTTTGTTATAAATGTAAGATGTATTAAATAACATATAAAAATTAAATTGAAACTTACGTTGTGTCCTTGTTTCTTGAAGAAAGAAAGATTATCAGCAATCTAATTTATCTCTTGTATGGAAATATTATATTAATTATAAATACAAAATACTATATTAAATAAACTAACTGTCATCTCTTTTGTCACCCAGTTCGAAATAACAAGTAAAACTATACGAATTGTGATAATTTCATCTTGACTTTTAAATGGGCTTTCTTTATATAAACTTAATAAATGCAAAGATTCAAGAGATTAAATAGCTATTTTGCTGTATTAGTTTAAATGAAGTGTTTTTTGGCCGAAAATTTGAGTGATTTAAGTAATACAATAATTCAGTAATAGTCAATACTGAATATTTATTATTAAAGAGAAAGAATAATAAAAGATCCACATTACTATTTTAGAAAGCAACAGACCAACGTAAACATGTGATATTATATTTAAATAAGACGTTGTATAAGTTTAGCACTATTTTTATAAGATGTGTACCCCCACGATAGAATTCTTAATAATTTTGATATGTTTTATTGCTCTCACTCCATTATGGATGCAAGGTTAAAAATAGTTTTACAGTTTAAAGTTCAAAGCTGATGGTTAAATGTGCATACAGTCTTAATTAGGCTTTTAACACATAAATATTTAAATTTTTTTCTATCATATCTACGTAAAATTTTTAGGATTTTTTCTTTTTATAAAATTTTACTATTTACTGAATTATTTTGTGACTTTTATTGAACATTATTAGTTGTTTAAAGTACAGTTCTTGAGCAATAATCGTCGTCCATGAATTTACGAATAATTGCTAGTAGATTATTTACTTTTGTTTTGAAGAAATATGTCCGCTATATATCACTTTTTCTTTCAGAATTATTGTAATAATATTTTCAAATTTAAGTGGGAGGGGACGCTCTAATTTTAACTTTGTATTAAGATATCTTGGGACTGGGAGGTTTGATCCAAATGGATCAAACATTTGTTGGATTGAAGAGACCTTTCCAAAAATATCCCACACAATGGGTTAAGTCGAAAATTTTTTCGTTTTTTTTCGTTTGTTTTGTTAGGACGACTGTACTTGCATAAGTTTGTCGAGTTGTATAAAAATAACTACATATGATATTGAACCCGCTATAATTCTCCTTTATAAAATGTGATATATACTTATAAGTCAGTACTACTTATAGGTATATATCACTTTTTTTTCAGAATTATTGTTATCAAGAGTTAAGGGGTAGGCAGCACACATGGTTTTTTGTTTTGTCATAAGAGACCTTTCCAATGATACCCCACACGATGGGGTAAATCAAAAAAATCAACAATATTCGTGGTATGGGACGAGGGGTGAAAAAAAATAATTTTTACATAATTTTAAAAACATATCTTTGGATCTTCTATATACATCTCTCCACTAATTTTCGTGACAATCGCTGCGGAAAAGGTGAAGTACGAGCCCGGAATACGGAACTGGAATACGGAACTCTAAAAATTAAATTATTAAAAACCTGTAAAATAGCTAGTGCGGCATACATTTAAAATATTTCAACTTCTAGCACCTCCACACACAAGTCGAGCCCAAAATGGCTACCCTAGCCGAGCCGTGGATAAAGTAACGTAGATACCACGACCTGGTCAGGCGAAGGAGGAACACTGCGGGTTTTAGTGGGTTGTATCACACATAACCGTCCCTGCTGCCCCCGCAGCATGGACGGCGAAGTGCTAAATAGCATTCCCCGCGTCAAAAAAACTTTGACGATAACATCGTCAAAGTTTTAGAATAATTAGGATATTATCAACATAATATTATAAAAAAAATACGTATGTTATATTGTCATGGGTCATATGCATAACCGATTTCAAACATCCCAGAAGTGTACTTTTATAATATTTTCTTTTTTTTTGTGCTGTTCAAAACATAAATTATAGAAGTAATTATTTTAAAATTTTACGGAAATGTATCCTATGAAATAAAAAACTATTTTAATAATGGTTTCATAATTCGCGAAGAAATCAATAAAATTCATTAATATACATAAAATCGCAAACACATAACATAAGCTCTTCCATTTTTGTTGCTTAATAATATTTAACACTTTTGGAATAGCACCTGGAGTCAAACAAATAAACAGTGCTATGAAATATAGCTCACCTCACCCGACACTGTAAATAAAATTGTTTAAATCGCAACCAGCGCCCTTTAATGTTAGCAGACGGAAGCTATTAGTTTTTCCGTTCATTTTCTAAGTTTTAAAGGATAAGCCATTATGTCGACATTGTGGGACATGTATCAAGGCTTTTTATCTCAAGCATTCATTCCAAGAGCGACAGATCTCAATTATGATAGTAATGCTTCACACAGACTGCCCTAGTTTTGACGATCTTTAAAGAAGTGTGCTCTCATTGGATGTAGAGAACGTAGGGTTACTACAACGTTTGGACTTTTGTTACGGTTAAGTGTAGCATTCACTCAATAAAAATCTTAATTCTCAATAATTTTACTACTTTTTTGAAGCTTATTATATCTCTATGTCAGCGGAGTGTCTTTTTCTGATACAAATTTATTTTGATCAACCAATTTATTTTCAGTTTGCTCAATATCTCATTAAAATCTGGTCTACTAAAACATAAGCTTTGTTTTGGTCATTGCCTTGCTGGTTTAAACTTATTTAAAGCCAGGCGTACCAGTACGAGTACTACGTCTGTGGTGATAAGATTAAATACTTACAATGATTAAATTATAAAAATAGTGATGGTAGCACAGTTGCATAAACGGTGTCCATGATTGAAAATATTAGATCTATAAATAAACCTCGAAAATTGGATTATACGTCGGACTATGTTTAATTTGATTTAACAGCTTATGTACATATATACTGCAGTTAACCGTAGCATCTATCTTCAGTTGGTATAAAGAAATCTATAATAAAGCTTTTGTTTAATAAATCCTTAGACCTGTCTCTGGATGAAAGTAATAATATGATTGTACAGTTAGACAATAATTCGAATGAGTGAAGTAAATCTTGAAGATTCTAAAACGTTGCGGTCTAGCATTTTAGATAAACATTAAGCTGGCAGGCGGGAATAACCTTGGAATTTTATTATAATAAAATCTAAATAAATTTTAGGGCTTGTCAAAATCTCTAGTAACAAGGCTTAAATTAAGAATTATTAATGGAAATAGAGTTTTATTGAATATATAGAGTTAGATTTTACTCGCAGTAAAAGTAGTCAACCTGTTTTAGAGGAGTAGCTTTCCACGGGAGGATAAATTGAACATAAAACACCGAGTTCATTCAGTCAGAATGGTGTCAGTCAGAATTTTATAAAACGGATTTGCACATTTTTACTCGAAATTATGGTTAGAGAAAAAATTTTGCCATGAATTTTGTTAAGTAAACATTTTTCTAATGTTAGAAGGGAGAGAGCTTATTTGATTTATTCCTAAAGGTCCTCATTTTTTATTATTTTATGCATCCTTACATTTAATTTAAAGGTTATTACCCTTCGCGGTGTTGTCTATAAGAAAATTATATTACAAATATTCGGAGCAAACATTTAAAGTATATTTAACCGTCTTTAAAAAAAAGCAGGCTCTCAATTGATTTTCTCAAACTGATGTTTTTTTATAAATGTTCGCGTAAAACGTTTTTAAAATCAAAAAAATATGTTATTAAAGTTCACTTCTAAGCTAACTTAAAGTCGGTTTCCTGTAATTTATTAAAGCTTGGCGTCCTCAGCAGTATTTCAAGTTATTTTGGGTTTATTTTTAGGTAGTTATTTTAGGATTCAAGGTAATTTTAGAAAATAAGCTCATCTAGCAACTTTTAGATTCATTACACATACTGCCATGTCGTTTTTAGATATAATATTGGCTTTCATACTGTATATGAGTATATAATCATACGATATGACGCGCTTTAATAATTACCAATAGACTTATAATATAAAACTAAAAAGTTTGCTTGTTTGTTTGGATACGGTTATCTCAGGAAATACGACTCTGAATCGAAAAATCCTTTTTTTTTGGAAAGCTAATTCATTGAGGAAGAATCATTTTTTCATTAATTTCCTATGTCCCCTTGATGGGGCAGAGAGCGCACACAGTGCGTCGCCATCTCGAACGATCTTGAGCTTAGCATTTGACTTTAGTCCAGGTCATTCCTATAGCCTTCGCTTCCGCAATGACCGTCGGTCCCGAGGTGTGCTTAGGGCGGCTACTTTTCCGCTTTTCTGGAGGATTCCAGTCTAGGGCTTACCTAGGTATATGTTCGAGATCCCATCGGACCTTGTGGTCAATCCATTTCCATTTGCGGCGTTTGATCTTGAGGTCGATCGGAGTCTCGCCACATCGTTCCCACGGATCTTTATTGGAGACTTTCTCATTCCAGTATACACCGAGAATACGGTGAAGACAGCGGTTGATAAAGACCTGGAGCCGATGCGAGACGTCTTTCGTGGCCTTTCACATCTCTCAACCGTACAACAACACGCTTTTGACATTGGACCGGAATATCTTGAGCTTGACTCTCCTAGTCAGTTTCCGCGATTAACATACAGGACGGAGCTGTGCGAAGGTTGCTCTCCCCTTGACGAATCTCAAAGTGATGTCCTCTTCGGTCCCTCTAGTTTCAAATACTACACTGTACGTAAATTTGTGGACTCTCTCCACCCTCTCTGTGCCAATAAATAACGGTAAAGAGCTTGTTACTCTGCACCTCATTTCTTGGGTCTTCCGGATGTTCATTTTTAGTCCTGTCTTCAAAATCATAAATGAAATAGCGCTAGAAAAATGATGCGGCATTACTATTAGAGACTTGTTTATTTAATTGGAAGGTCAAAACATTACAGTTATATCGTCGGCGCGCGTGTGGTATAATAGGCATAGGTAATCGGCATAGTCCAAATCTTCCACGACGTTGGACAATCCCAACTCTATACCTCTGCGCTTGTTGTTGGTGATTTTCGTCATGGTGCCATCAATGACGATAAGGAAGAGAAGAGGCGACAGAAGTCACCCTTGGCGTACACCCGCATGGACCAGTATGTCCTCTGAGACGAGGCTGTCATGAGCCACCCTACAAGAATACTTTTCGTAAATGGCCTTAATTAATTTTGTAATCTCGGGGACTCCAATTTCACGAAAGCGGTCCCAGGTACTGTACCATCTCAGCGCGTCGAAAGCTTTTTCGAAATCCATAAATGTCAAGTTCATTTCCCTATGCCATTCTAATGCCTGTTCGAGCATAATGCGCAAGGTGTTAATTCGGCCCGTACGCGATTTGTTGGACCGGAAGCTAGCCTTCTGTCTAGGATGATTATGCAGATTAACTTCGAAGGAATCGAGAGCAAGGTGATGCCTCTCCAATTGTCACATTCGCTGAGGTCTTTTTTTTGGTATAGTAATAGATAGACCCTGCAGTTGCAGCAACTAATCTATCTAATCTTTCAAAGGCTTCTTCTTTCCATTTCCCGACCAAGGTTTTCGTCGCCTTGTACATCTCCCTGATTACCGGAATTGGCAGCGCGTTGGGCGCAATCCGCAAAACCATTAGCTCATACTCGACTGTCATTACGAGTATTGCAATAGATTTTTCTGCGAATCTGTATGTTTTACAACTCCAGATTTTTGCGCACTTCCACATCGCTTGTTGCCAGTAACTGAAGATGGAGATTGCTTCTTTCTTCGATGATATTCCAGGTAGTTTGTGACATCCAGTCTACACGTGTGTGGATTTTGTGTCCAAGGACGACGGAACTGGTCCCTGTATATGCCATTTTGATGCGGTTCCACTTCACGTCGACAGTTGTAGCGGGATCCGTTTCAAGAACAGAAAAGCAATTTCGCAGGTCCATTCTAAAAGCGTCACCTAAGTTTGGGTTAAGCAGATTATTGACGTCAAATCGTTTGCCCATCTTAGTGGTTGCGCTAGGTGCTCGAACTACGACTAACTACTTTTAAACCGCACCTCAGCTACGACAATGTTATGGTCGCTGATTGTTCTGTCCTGACGGAACTCTAGGAATCTATCTCTGTTCTTATTCCGAATATCCAGCCGGTGTTTGTCCATGTGTCTTGCACAACCGTCGCTTTTTAAGCCGACTTTGGCATTCAGGCCCCCCATGATGATGACTATGTCCTGCTTTCAAATGTTTTTCAAAGTCAGGTTGAGTGCACTATAGAAATCGTCCATGTCTACCTCTGATGCCAGATTTGTGGGCGCGTAGCACTGTACGACGGTTATTTTTCGGGCCTTACTTTTAAATTCGGGCTGTAATGATTCCATCTAAGGCAGGCTCTTTTATGCAACATCAGAAAGGAGGATTCCAACGTCATTTTTACGCCTGTCTTCTTCCTTTCCCCTTCCGGAGTAAGAAAAGTACGGCCTCTGGATGTTCTCAGTTCTCCGAATCTATTTCTGCGCACTTTACTTAGACCGAGTATCTTCAGTTCGTATTTAAGCATTTCTGCTTCTGCTTGGGCTAGTCGGCTGTCCTCGCTTAGTGTTCGCACATTCCAAACAAAGCAACTCGTGTCCGTTTTTTCATGCCAAAAGTCGTAATTAAATAATCCGTTCGGTTTTGCACTGTTTCGATTTCTTTAATTAGTTTGATTTAGATAAGCGAGTGATGCCCGGTTTTGTTTGGGTTTTCCTTCCTAGTGAGATTAGTTCTGTTTTAAAGCACAGAACATTCACCTTTCGCCCTGAACCAGCAGCTCAGCTGCACCTTAAAGTAGCTGTCGTGCGGTTGCGTGGTTGCGGCAATTCTCAGGTGGGACGACGTGGGCGTAAGGTGACTTGAACTGGACATCCATCTATCGGACTGGCCAGGGCTCTGCTCGAATTCAGTGTTCCGCCACTAACACTGTAGATGATTTCTTAGTATTTTATAAGTAATACTTTTCTCACACACAGCGCTTTCCACCAAGACCATACCCTAACTCCCCGTCCCCAATTGAGAAAGACTGGAGGCTATGTAATATCACGTAATCACCAACAGAAGTGAAGTAGCAATGAAAATGTTGCAAAAACCGGAAAAAATTTCACAGATCAAACCGCTGGCAACTAGTGTCAAATCTTTGGCACTGGTTGCATGACGATTGTTAAGTTTTGATATATACGGCGACAAGACTAAGTAAGCTAATATTTTGAAAGCCTTAATAGTAACTACATAAATCATCTATTACGTTGTCATATGCTTCGCTACATAGGTTTTTTTTTATACAAAGCAAGGGTAATAATACGATAACTATCCGAAAGTCATAGAAAACGATCCACATATATTTAAAATGTAGCAAAAATAATATGAATCGCACGTCAAGTAATAAAGGCAACATCAAATGCTACCGAATAGATTTCATTATCTTAATAACAGGTTTATAAAAGCCTCACTAGCACCTACTAAAAGATATTAGGTGCTTACCGAAGTCGTAACTCTCCTGTTTATATACATAATAATAATCAAGGCTTAAACATGGGTGAGGCGAACAATTTTAGATTAAAATTGTTTATTATTTACTATAACAATAGCCTCGATATCATATTATCAATATTAAAATAAATTTAACAAGTTATTTTGTAGTACCTATTTAATAGAACACAGGCACTAACGACTAAAATATTAATTTGATTTTTAACTGACTTCAAAGAAGGAGGGGTTCTCAAATCGGAAGTTAATATTTTTTATGTAAGTTCGCGCGCACCCCCGGCATTTATAGACTTATTTTAAAAATTTGTTTTTACCTGACAAGTTATACTTCCAAAATATTACCATGAAATTTTCATTATAATTGGTTCGGTAGATTGTTTTTTGTATTATAATAACGAAAACAAAACATGTTCGCAAAAGAGTCAAGGCGTTTTCTGTGAAAATGAAATTGATTTTTATCTTTTTATGTCCTGTGTTATATAAGACGCAAATGCAGTCACTGGGTTTTTTTATAAAGAGGAATATATGGTAAATGATCGTAATAATAAAAATCTTAACTTTATTTTATTCATTGAAATGTATTACTACTTTAATAACAGATCTGTTAATATTTGTGAATATGAATTGTGAAATTTCAATATACAGCGTGATTGGTGATTCACCAATGATGATAAAAGAGAGCATTCGGTCGTTGATTTAAGGGTCATAGTTTTCGTCTTAATTTCAAATAAATAGATGAAGCGTGGATATGATTCCCATGGCCAGCTGAGGCAGTTCATTGACCCGAAAATGCGCATTAGCAGTCTAGTGATACGTAGATACCTTATTTAAAATTTTACTATATTATACTATATAAATGTAATTTAGAACATTAAAATCGATTGCCATGAAAACTAAAGGCATGAAACTAATTACATTTTCTTACTAGCTACCGTACCATGACATTGAGGGGTTTTAAACGTAGCAGCTATGGTAAAAAAAGTTCTTTTACTATTTTTTGGTCTTACAGATAAGTAAATAGTATGGCTAAGATTAAAAAAATTACATAAATAAAATAAAAAAAAAATATAAATATGAAGAAAAATTATACCTTAAGTAAACTCTCAAATGTCACGTAAACTGTAACTATGATTCAGCCTACTAAAGTATTGATGATAATGAAGAAAAAAACTTTATTGTCAAATTTACAATTACTAGTGGTCGTCCAGTGGTCGGAATTCGACCGGAATTAATTTAACTAAATTATATCATAAAAGTATATCCATTAAAACTAAATAAAAAAAAATGATATGGTTATATTTGACATTCAGGAGAAACTTTATACAAATTATATTAAAGGCAAATATTCTCGATGTTATCATGGATTTTAAAAATAAAAGAAATAGGTTATTAGAATTAAGTGATTAAGTAAAGTACACGATAGTTTATGTAGATAGGTAATATTTTTACGGGTTTAATTTATTTTATGCAAACCTAAAAAAAATAGTATTCTGCACTCCTTATAATAAATTATAACTGTGCGAGATTTCAAATTCCCCCGATCGTGAAATTTTCGTAAAAAGGTGTGCAAGATTTTAATTTCAATGCAAAGTGTTTGCTTCGCGTAATAATATAAAGTACCTACATTATTTTAATTTGTATATCTATACAATTTATTTATTACCTATAGTTATACTTGACATTCAGTAAGACTATAGACAC